>JAJOOH010035231.1:0-13741 GCA_029582605.1 Solanum gracilifrons
AGCGAGAGAAAATTGTATATATACATATATTTTCGTTCCCCTCTCTCCCCTCTCCTAGATCTCGCTCTCTCACTCGCCTCTCTCACTTTATACAAAAACACAAATGTATAAAATGCGTGAAAATTGTATATATACATATATTTTCGTTCCCCTCTCTCCCTCTCCCAGATCTTGCTCGCCACTCTCCCAGATCTTGCTCGCTCACTCGCCTCTCTCACTTTATACAATTGATCTTTTTGTATATGTATACCAAAACAGATTATACAACTGCTTTCTTTTGTATATGTATAGCGAAATATATATATTTATGTTTGCTATGGAGCGCAATTATGCAAACTTTGTTATAGCATACAAATAAGGATTTTGTGTTTGCTATATGTGAAAGTTGCTCTTAAAATATCCCCAATTATTTATTCAATCTTATCAAATAAACAAAAAATTATAAAATCGCATAATAAATTATTACAAAGCTAGTTGTTCTCCACTTAAGTAATTGTTTCATCTAACTTTAATTTAATAAAAAAAAATTGAACATAAATTGTAGTGTACTGATCTTTATAGTTGAGTATAAATAATTATGTATTTAAGCCTATCCAACCTAACTTTCATATCAATTTATTGGAGTAAATGAAGAGAAGACCTTTCACTCCATATTCAAATAGATATAACTATAGTTGTAATAAATACAACACGGTAGAAGTAATAAATTTAGTGTTGGAGTAAATAAACAGAACAAATTTATTATTCAACAATCGGTTATTGTGAGTTAAAGTGATTATATGTTGGTGAGAATAATAAATTTTATATCGGTGAGAATAATAAGTTTTAAAAAGTAATGATGTGATTATAAATTTTATTTACATATGAAATAAATGGTTAATGGATATAAATGTGGGGTTGTTTTAACAAAATATAAACTCGTGGATCAATTTTTGTATTAAAATAACTCAAATCATGATATGGAATTCCCATATAATTCCATATCATGGTTTTTGAAGAATATTGAATCACATCTCATGATATGGAATCATGAGATGGAATCAGCGTAAAATCGCATGTCCAAACGCTGATTCCATCTCACGATACCATATCGTGATATGATATCGCATGGCCAAACACCTACTAAGAGTCACGCCATACAAGAGTTTGAAACTACTTGTTATGTCATGTGGAAGATCATAAGTGTATGTAAGTTTAGTTAATCAAGTAGAGAAATGTTTTAAGATTGTCAATAGTTCGGTGTTGAAACTAATAATTTGCCTCAAATTTAAGGGTCTTTTCAATACTTTTTTTTATTATAGATTTATCATTCAAATTAGGAAGTATTGTCAATAGTTCGATGATAAAACTAAAAATTTACGTCAAGTTTAAAGGTCTTTTCAATATTTTTTTAATTATAAATTTATCATTCAAATTATGAATATATGACATTATGTAACAACGAAAAATAACTAAAACTGTACAAAGTCCCAAATCTTATTTTTTGTTGTTGATTCATTCATTGATTTGTGAAGGTGGAAGAAGATAATGCGATTGTTTCAGTACTTGAGTCAGTGGAAATCCAAAGCCAAGGACGGAATTCAACAATCACTTCTTATCGCCAAATTCCTCTGCTTATTACATGTCACAAACAACTACGTTTTCTCTCCAGTAATGGTATGTATTTCTCCATTTTATCTGCAATTTTTCCGGTCAGAAATTAGGTTTTGCGGATAATTTTTTGAATTTTTGTACTGTTTTAGGTGTACGGTCCGAGCATGTTGCCGACCCTGAATCTTACTGGTGACGTTTTGCTGGTTGAACATTTGTCGCCGTTGTTGGATAAGTTGGGACCCGGAGATGTGATCCTTGTTCGGTCACCTGATAACCCTAGAAAGACTGTAACTAAACGAATTATTGGTATGGAGGGTGACACTGTCACTTTTCTAGCTGACCCTTCAAGAAGTGACCGATATATTAGCTTAAAGGTGTGCTCTTTTCTTCTGTGTAATTTTGGCCTTTCTCGAATTTTGGACTGATTTTTGATAGTTGTTAAGTGAGAAGCCATATCTCAAGCAATGTGTTCCTTTTGTTGGCTAAGTTTATGACCATATGTGTGCTCTATAATATAGCATGAGTTATTGCTGTAATGAAGAAGTCATAGGAAGGCTTAAAGAAGAATGTGCTAGGATTAATCCCCTTAGAGATAGGGTGAGCCAGGAGCTTTTAAACCAAAATGTCCTAGGATTTAGCCCCTTTAGAGATAGTGGTGAGTCAGGAGTTTTAGACAAAACTGTCCTAGGATTAGCCCCTTAAGAGATAGGGGCGAGTTAGGAGCTTTTAAACGAAAATGTGCTAGGATTAGCCCCTTTAGAGATAGGGGCGAGTCAGGAGATTTTAAACAAAAATGTGCTGGGATTAGCCCTCTAGAGATAGGGGTGAGCCAGGAGCTTACTGCGGGTATTTATGACTCTGGTGGCAACACGTGACAGGTGAATAACAATGTTAGGCATGCCACCAAGCTTCCTTATGCTTACCCACTTAGGTTTTCTCTCTCATTGCTGTTTCCAGGCTCACCTTCAGTTTCTTATATCCAAGGTCCTTCCATTTTGGCAGAGTATGTGAACCTATTTCTTTTGCCACCTTTCATCTCAAAGTAAACAGGAAAATGAGAATTCAATTTTCTTTAATTAATAACCGAGTAAACCCGAAGTGTCAGTAGTGCACAGTTCGAAACTCGGTGGACAATGGGCCTTGCACTCTAATCTCTATATATGAATGAGGGTTTTATTTGAAGCACTTCTCAAAAAAATGCTCTATTTTTTACTTTATTTAGATGTATGCTTTTAGTAGTTTCATTCTGATTTTCTGGAATACCACCTGAAATAACAATTTGAAACTGGCTTGGAATTCTTCCTTGTGTTAATAAATACACTTAGTTGGAAGAGAAAAAGTTTCTTCATCTTTGACGTGACATTCCACTGCTTAATTACTATGTGAATGAGGTGATATCTAGTTTTCTCATTCCATAATATCCTGTAGTTTTATTTGTAATGCCCTATATTCTAATAGTTTCTTTGGTTTTTACCCCTCCTCCTCATTTATCTTGGTGTGGGGTTATTTAGGTTCCAAAGGGGCATGTTTGGATTCAGGGAGATAACATCTTTGCTTCGAAGGATTCACGGCAACTGGGGCCAATTCCTTGTGGCCTTATCCTGGGAAAAGTGTTGTATAGAGTAAGTTATATTATCTTTACTATCTAAGTGAGACTAAACTTATCTGCATTCTTCTATTTATAAAGGTTCTAAAGCTTGCATTTTTGTGTGTGGGTAAAGTAATAACTTATTGATGTTCTGGGGAATAACCACTTACACAAGAAGTACGCCAAAAAATAGAGAATCTTACACAGACTAAAGCGTACAGCTGTTATTCCTATGAAGAATCAAATAGGCCCTAACTACTTGGCCTAGAAATTGATGATTGGTGTTTTCTTCGAAAGGTTTGCATGAGTTGAATTTTTCCATTTGGTCAATTATCTAGGTCGTACTGTTAATAAAGTCATTCAAATCATAGTAATGAATCCTCAACTTCTGAAATAGCTTTACCTGTGGATAGATTAGCATCTGGTGTTTCCCCTTAAAAATTCGGTTTACGACTAGAAAACTCCAGCCTGTTGCTTAGTCAAGTTTATCCAGAACTCTGCTAACTCCAAGTCTCACATGCAGTTGTAGTTTATCTGCCTTTACATATTGAACAAGATAAGAGCTTCCCTATTCTTAACATAACCATTGTCTACTTTGAAGTCTTTAATTTGATTATATGATAGTTGTGAACCTTTACTTGGAACACTTCTTTTTGCAAATTCATCTACTCACATCAACAATATTGATATCGATAGATGGTCATTGATGCACAAACATTTGGGGTGTAGTAACCATTTGAAAATCTGGTAGGTAAAACTAGTTAGCTGACCCTTGTTGTTTGCACATGCAGGTGTGGCCACCAGAGGGCTTTGGCTCGTTATGACAACAAAAACAATGTATTGTATTGAAGATATACAATTGAAATGGGAAATGTGATTCTTTACTAGGCCTCCTTTGATTATTGCCTTCTTTCTGGGAAGAACCAATTCTGAATAATGATTGCTAGTAATTCGTTTTGGTAAGGATGCTTTATTTCCTGTGGCTAAGTAGTTTTTGAAGTGCTGAAGAGAGTTTGTACATATTCTAAGGAATCAGTTGAAACTTGAAACCATGAATTTGATTTTCTGTACATTTGTAATGTCTATGGTTTAAAATATCTTTGATTTATATGAAATCAAGCAAAAAATTGAGGGACAAAATATTCATGAGAGTAATTATAAGATTAAAGCAAACTTAGCTAACTTGCGAGTACAAAAGTATTAAAGCGCCTATAATATATACATAAAAGCTATATCATCTAGGTAATGTCTAAGATATCAAATATCTTCACAAACATTTATTACATCGTAAGAATATGCCGTTTAACTTGGCCTACATGATGACACAATTTTACGTTAAATGTATAATGTTGAATAAGTAGACACATGTGTATTGTGTCCTATATATATATGTAAGGTTACAACTTACGAGACATATACAACAATTGAGACTAAATTAAAGATCATGGTTATGTACTAGGAGTAGGGGTGTACATAGTCGGGTTGGTTTAGATTTTTTCAAATATCAAACCAAACCATTTGTGTTGGATTTTTGAATTTATAAACCAAATCAAACCAATAAAACTCGGGTTTTTTCGGATATTTTCAGGTTTTTCGTTTTTTCGGTAAAGTATTCATACAAACATATAATTACTTGTGTTTCAAATATTTCTTTAGTCCTACCAAAATACAACTATCTAAGTGTTTCTTAAGAAAATAACACAAAATATGATATGATTCATGACATTAAAATATTCAAAATAATAATAATAATAATAATAATGAAATCGTGTAAAATAAATATTGCAAATTAATAAGTCATAATGAAAATGATCATAATTTAAAAGTACTAAATCAAGCTAAAATAAGTTTAACAAGTATTAGTTACATGACTAAATATTAAAGGAAATTAAAATTAGATTATGTATTTTAATTGTCTTAATCTATGTAAAACTAAAGAACAAATATTCAATATTATTGTCATTCTTAGTGTTGAATTGATTTTTTTTTGCATTAGTATTAATTTGATTTTGATTTAAGTTTTATTATAATTACCAATATTTATGAACTATAATCTTTATTGGGTCATTAAGAATTCTAACTTTCAAACATGAAATAATATATTAAAAGATAAAAACTATGAAAAAATATAAGAAATATTTAAAAATTATATCAAAGTAAATATTTTTACGTATAAAAATTATCTATATAATGTCGAGTTGATTGGTCTTGGATTGGTTTATTTTAGTTGAGTTTTTTTTCGATTTGACTCGATTTACGATTTGGTTCGATTTTCGATTGGATTTTGTAGAGTAGTTCAAATTCCAAAAACATAACCACTTGGTTATGTTATGGGCTGAAGTATAAGGCCCAACCCAACAAATAAAACTCTATATAAGCGAGCATGGAAGCTAGGGTTTAGAACATTGCCTATGAGAGATCAGAGCGAGCTTATGAAACAATGGCGCTCTAGTTCCGTTGCGGGCATATACTGATCATCAGTCCTTTCTTCATCTCTGCAATTGTACTCCATCGATTGCTTCTGTAGAGAAAGGTCTCACATTTCCTTGTATTTTTTTTCAATTCATTTGTTTTTTTTTACTACGGTCGATCCAAATGAGTTCCTTCTTATGTGTGGGAATTCAATTTCACCCGGCCTATATGCATATTAGGGTAGTCTCAAGGTTCTGCACGTTCCTTCATCGTGCTTAATCTTCATCGTGTTTTAGTTCACGGATTCTGCCCTACATTTTACCTTTAGATTTTAAACAGTCAATTGGGAATTTCTTAGTGCCTAATCAGAAGTAATTAAAGTTTATCAATATTTCGATAATCTGTTAACTGTTTCACTCTAATTTTTTGTTTTGGCTGCATAAATATTAACTAAACTCTTCTAATTAGACTGTTTTTGTTAATTTGAAGCTACCAAATATGAAATAAAAACATGTGGCCATTTATAAGTAATAAATATAGAAATCTTCTCAATGTGTTTTAAAGTATTTTTACGTTTATGAGCTTGGCCAATCGTAAAAGTTTGGTTTTTCTGATTTCTAGAAAAATGTTCTTAATAAACCAAACAAACAAAGAAGGATTTGTATTCAAAGTTTTCTAATGGTTGACTAATCAACCCAAATTCTTAATTACACGCTGTCCAATTTTTCGGATTTTGAGATTTAAATAAGTGTCTTTGACCGTAAATTTTTCATAGATTTTTTAAATATTTTGAAATTTCAATTGTTATGATTTATAATACTTTTTATATAGTTTACAAATATATAAATTTTATTTTAAAAAAATTAAAGATTTCATGCACAAATTTCAATTAAAACATGACTGTTTGACTTTTGAAAATTGAAAATTGCTAATGTTTTATTGCTTGATTTTGAAAGTCTTAATTTATCACTTGTGGCTAATAAATTATTATTGTTCATGTGCTCTATTCAAGCCATTCCTATTCACATTTTTAGAACCTGTTTTTATTGATTTATTTTAAGTGTTTTTGAGTAATAATGTCAATTTAAACTCCCTCCAAAAAAAAAAAAACAGTTTTACTAGCACTAAAAATTCTTCAAAAAGAAGAATTAAATCTAAAAGCTAACTTGTCAATTATCATTGAACACAAAGTATACACTAGCATGGCAATAATTTAAGTACCACAATTCTAAATGGATAGTAAAAAGCCCAAATAAAGGACAAAGAAAGAAGTTAACAACATGAAAGATGGAGGATCTGTTAGGCACACAGTTTATAATATAAAGGGAAAATACATAAAAGATCCCCTGAACTTGATCGGATAACTTGCTTTAGTACTTAAACTACACGAGCGTTTAAATATTCCCATAAGATCTTTGAAGTGATTTTTTTTCCATTTTGAGACTGTAACACCACTCTCACCCGCCACATCATAGTCATACAAGCGCCACATCATAACCATGTAGGCACCATGTCATTAATTTTTATTTCCTTTTTACTTATTCACTATTTTTTCTTAAATACTTTTTAAAATTAATTATATCAATTGATTAATTTATAAATGCATACCCCACCCCCACTCTCTCTCTTTCTTCTTCCTTGTTGTTCACCATTATTCCAACCTTCAATACTTTCTTTTCTTCTTCTTCACTATTCAACAATTTTTTAAGTCACTTTAAAGAAGAAATTCACGTTATCTTCTTCAAACCCTCCCAACGAATTTACCCTCTTGGAGAATGGATTTTTTTGAAAGCCAATTTTTTCTTGACTACTCAAATAAGAAATGAAGATTGCATAAGAAAGTTGATAAAAAAAATATAAATTTTATGAGAAATGTTTGAATGATCTAGAAATCAAAATGGGTCGCTCAAAATTTAAGAAAGTTTACATTTGCCAAATTGATACAAATAATAGAGTGAAATCGACGTCAATAAAATGACATTGCTATTGAATTTTACGGATTAGTAAAAGATTAGTGAAATGAAAATAGTGGATAGAGGTGGAAAGGAAGATGGAGGAAGAGATGTTTCAATGGAGGAAAATGTGTATTGAAGAAGACAACAAAATAAAAATATAAAAAATTAAAGAAAATAAAAAGGGGACCCACTAATTTCATTTATCTCTTAATAAGAAAATTTACATATTTTAAAGATTTAATATATATAAAAAAAACTATTTAAATAATTTGTTATATATTGGCCAATAAAAAAAGGCCATGTGTAGGGCTTTAAAAATTCAACTTTTTTTTTCTCTTTTTTCACGCACTTTTAGGAGAGTGCACTCACTCTCTCTGCCACATCATCCCTTAGGGGGTGTTTTAATCACTTAAAAGATGTTAAGTGAGGTATATCAATACTTGTGTAGTTTAAGTACTAAAGTAAGTTTTCGTGCCAAGTTCAGGGGGGATTTTATGCAAACATGACTACTTCCATGACTCATAATAACAAATCCAGAATAATACATGACCTATAACAGATGTTGTTCAAACTCTTCAAAATAAGAACGTAAAACTGATCCTTGAAAAGTAATACATTTCTGGAAAATCCGAATTATGTTGCCTATAACTTTTTCAAGATTAAGTGAGCACTGAGCACCACATTGAGGTTGAAGAGTAACCACATAGATAAAACTGATCCTTGAAAAGTAATACATTTCTTGAAGAATCCGAACAATGTTGCCTATAACTTTTTCAAGATTAAGTGAGCACCACATTGAGGTTGAAGAGTAACCACATAAGTAGGTGCATGAGTATAAGATGGAGAAAGCTCAAATTCAAAACGTTGAAGGATCATAGCTAAGGCAATCTTTGTTTCCATCATAGCAAAATTATTGCCAATGCAAATACGAGGACCCCAACTAAAAGGTAAAAAACAAAGTTTATCCTTTGTTGCTTTTGCAATTCCTTGAGAAAATCTATCTGGCTTGAATTCTTTAACATCATCACCCCATAATTCTTCATTATGATGAATAAATATTGTTGGTATCATCAAGATAACTTCAGGTGGGATATTCATTTTTCCTAGTTTTGTTTCTTGATTTGCTTTTCTTAGGAAATATGGTGCTGGTGGATATAACCTTAGTACCTCATTCAGAATCATAGTAACCTGTTTATATTAATAAAAACAATTGAAGCAAATGTAAGATTTCAATAGTACATGTTCAAATTTGGCTATAAACTTTTGTCCCTGTCCTAATTTATGTGATACTTTAGTCGGTCTCCACGACACATTTTCATATTTGGTTAATAGTTAAGGGATGACATTATCAATATTTTACTCTTGTTGGGTCATGCTTATTTGACAAAAAGTTTACGTGTACTATTCTATTTTAAAAAAAACCATTAATTTAAGGACAATTTTGACTTTTTTCATATTTCTTAAATTTGATGTATAGTCAAACTAAATCACATGTGTAAATCTTGATCTTACTTATTCTTCAACCACTCCTAACCTCAGAAAGAGATATTCGTTTCAAATTGATTGTCCAATTTTTCTTATTAGTCTGTTTAAAAAAGAGTGTCTTTATCTTTTTTTGACAATTCTTTAATTTCAAAATTCCACATGACATGTTTAAGACTACAAGATTAAAGAGTATTTTGGTATATTTGACAAGACGACAAAATTCACAAGTATTTCTTACTTTCTTAAATTCTATATCAAGTTAAAACAGAACAAACAAATTGAAACGAATAGAGTATATAAAAGGAATTAAAGATAGAAATAAAAGCTCTAAGGCTAATTATTGTTATACTCACAATTTTGAGACGATTTAACCCTTCAAAATCTGGATTATTGTTGTGGAAGACTTGTTGAATTTCTTCTCTAGCTCTAGTTTGCCAATTTTGGTGCACACTTAATAAAACCATAGTCCAAACTAATAAATTTGAAGCGGTCTCTTGGCCAGCAAAATAAAAAACTTTGCATTCTTCTATTACTTCATCAGTTGTCATACCAAATTTACTCCCATTTTGTTGAATTTCCTTCATATTGGACTTTAATAAAATGCCTAACAAATCCTCTTGAGTTTCTCCCAAATTCATGGATCTGTCTCTTTTGTTGACAATCTTCCTTAATGTATCTTTGAGTTCATTGTCAATGCCTTTCATTCTTCTATTTCTTCTTGTTGGTAAAAACCTATTGAAATTATCACAATAACTTATATATAATACTGACAATCAGGTCATCTAAAATATACCTACATGTAACAGACCATGTCATATACATTAGCTCAACCAATGACTATTGACTATGAATATAATGTGCGACTTGAAAGACACGATCCCTCGTAGATATGTTTTTTCACCATTTTGCGTTGGATATATTGAGAAACTTGTTGTAATAGATTAACTGTCATGACCAACAAGGGTTGTGGTGGAGTGGTAAATACTCCTTCACCCTTAACCAGAGGTTTGAAGTCTCCTTTGTTAGAGAGCACTTTACCCCAATGTGAGACTTTCCAACACAAATCCGGATTGAATCGGACTCCAATGTGGGTACCAGACACCAGATGGAAAAAAATGAAAAAAAAGTCTTTTACCTGAGTTATCTTTCAAGCTATTAAAGTCTAGACACACAAGTATTAGATAACTCTATTCAATAGCGCCTAAATAGACATGATGAAATTAAATCACCAAGTGCTTTTGTTTCTATTGGAATTTGAACCTAAGATCACTAAGACACACCTTTGGATATACGCACAAGAGTTTAATTAAGCTATATATACCGTTTATGCATACAAATTTTTTTTATACTATCAGATCATCCTTACCTATATTTCATATAATAGATAATCTATCTTATTTTCAAGATTACAAATCGTAGACTTACTTGTAGATATCCTCTGAGTGACGTGATAGGGTGATAAAACAGGTAATTAACATGCATATATTATTATTAGTATAAAAATTATTTACACCATTAATATATACTAATTTTGTACCTCCATCCAGGAATATAAACAGATTGGAAAGCTTGACGTGTGAGTTCAGCTAATTCTTTTTGAAGTTGAAATATTTTCATCCCTTCTTGATAGCTACTTCCAAATGCTGTTCTTGAAATCACATCACTTGTTAAATCTTCAAAATATGGATGTACATCCAATTCACATGATTTATTTTTATTGCAAATTAGAATTTCCCACTTGTTCATCATATCCTCACAACTTTTGTGCATTGCTGGCACCATACACTATACAATTTCAAGAGGAAAAAAAATGTTATAAGATTTATTCCAATCGAAACATACGATACAGACAGATTCAAGATTTAAATCATTAAATACGTAGTAGAGAAGTGTGCATAGTATTATATTACTTCATATAATAAAATGTTACTAAGATTTATTCCAATCGAAATGTACTATAAAGACAGAATCAAGATTTAAATCAGTAAATACATAGTAAATGTTTTAATATTAAAATAGTTAATAGTATTATATTACATTATATATATTATGTTAGTGATATAAACATAAGATAGTGGCCATAATTTTTTTTCTAAAGCACTATTCAAGGATGATCTAAAGTTGTCGTATTTCTTATCATTCTTCACCCATAATTTACTACATTATTTATCCACTATCATTATCACATGTTCTTATTAATTTATTAATCTATTACCATGTTATTTATTCAATGAAAGAAGAGAATTATTATTAAAGAGAGTGTTATTTTGTTGAATGAATGTGTTTTTAGTGGTGAAGTTTTGGACTCAACAATTAATTTAAAAGTATTTTTGATTCATACGATATTGTCGAACTGTTATATCTGCTTGGATCGAGGAGACAAGTCATGAGATTATTACTGCTAGTTGAATTAGTGAAAATTTTACTAGAATCTATTTAAAAGCGAGCGAAATATTCACTTCTCAACTTGACTATTGTTATTTATTTATTTAAATTAATTTTACTTGAATTTTGACCAACAACTAATACCATTTACCTTCAACTTCTCGGCGTAGAACGCAGTGTTAAGAATTTTCCTGTGCTTGGCCCATTTCTGGTCCTCATAACTTGAGATGCCACTCACAAGAAGTTGTACCAATGGAGTTGGTTTTGGCTTTTTGAAAATGTTGTTGTTCATTACTATTTCCTTTATTAATTCTGGTTCCATTACGAAAATTCTAGGCTCTGGACCTATCCATGTGAAGCAATTGTTACCTGCAGTAACGAAGTTAGAATTTTCATTAAGAAAATTTAAATTGATCCACTTTAACAATATTAGTGCTGCTTAATTAATGAATAAACATAATTCTAGCAATTTTTTCTTTTTCTTAAAGGTTGACAATTCAAAAATAGATTATAAATTGACTATGATCAAATAATGTAGAGCTAATTATGATCACATGAGAGGAAAGTTTGGATGCAAAATATGTAATTCAACTTGCTATTCATAACTAAAATTAGTAGAAAAGAGCCTTGAACTATTTCTCTTACATCCTAAATTTGGTGCTGACATCTTCTCCTTAATCATCACTTTTTTGGTTCGAATTAGCTTATACGCATCTTAATAAATTTCATAAAATATCTATTTTACACAAATACCGACCGAAAGAGATCACCTACTAATATTTTTGTCACTATAGAAGATTAAATCTGAGACCTTATATTTTTTATCACACCTCATTGATCACTAAATCATACACTATTAAGATTTAAGACAAAGTATGCCTTTATTACATATAGTTATTATATAGGAGTAATAACTACTTTCTCTTCTTCTAATTTACAAATATATTTTAGTCCTTATTTTCTTCATTTTAATTTTTTAGAAAATAAAATATTTTTCAGTGTGGGCATCTTGTGCATGCATGGTAGTTCCAAAGGTTCAATCTATTTTTGTATTTTTTTTATGAGGATAAAATTTAAGCAATTCTATTTTTGGAAATAACAAGTCAAATAAAACTATATTTAATTAATAAAAGATATTTCAATGTCAGTACATAAAACTTAAATTCGAAGTTTAAAAAAACCACAAGTTCATTTTACGGATCTTAATAAAAAAAAGGAATAAGCAAAGACATCTGTAAATTCGAATAATCTTGTGACATACGTCAAAAAACGATCATGAGTTTGAACCCTAACTATTTAAAAAACACAAATAAAATGGACCACAAACAAAGATGGTCGATGATTGGATGTAATTATTGGACCACATATATATAAAAATTAAAAGATCTCATTTCCTACCGGGAAACACGCACAAATAACAAATTATATATTCCATTTATATTCCAAAAAAATAAAATTGATAATAAGCTATACTCCAGAAAGTTCCCTATTTTCATTACACAATTATTATTTAATTCTCCCTCTAATTTATACATGTTTTTTTCTCGAGCAAATAAAATTATTATCACTATTCGCGTTGCATAGAAGCGCTTTCTGCGAAGGATTTTTTCATACCCAACACTACTCGAGAACTCTGGTTAAAGAAGGAGCAACCTCATCCACTGCACCATATTCTTTGGTGGTATAATAAGCTAATTATTATAACATGCTAAAAGAATAAATGATAGTAATTCATCGCATTAATTAAAAAATAAAAGAGTGCATTTATTAGGTAATAAAAGGGTAAAACATAAGAAAAAATAGTTATTTTTCAATTTCTTATTGATGCTAATTAAAAAGAAAATAAAAATTGTAGTATTAATGTAATATAGATCTTAAACTTGAAGGAAAGTAAATATTCTGCAATTATCATAGAATATTTTAGAGTAGAGAGAAAATAAATATTCTGCAATTAATATAGATCTCTAAATATATTTTACAACAAGTTGGTCCTTTGGTTTTTTTCCTCCTCATTTTAAAAATATAACTAGCTTCATATTTGGTATAAATTTTTTTTTGCATATTAGCCAACCAGCTATCCAGGGGCGGCTCTATGCTTTATAAAAAAAGGCTTACGCCTTAGGCCCCCAAATTTTGGGGGCCCCAATTTTTTAGCAAGAATAAATTACGTGTTAAAAATTTTATAGAAAAAATTAATTATTTATGATTAAAAGTATAATATTTTAAAAATATATTATTTCCTCCACTTGAACATCCTTTGTACTATGTTAAAAATAAGAATTAATAATGAAAAGTGTTGAACAAAGTGCATTACAAATTCTTT
>JAJOOH010035234.1:0-17821 GCA_029582605.1 Solanum gracilifrons
GGGGGGGGGGTAGTGACAAGAGTCCGTAGTAGAGGTCGCAGGAGAAAGCCCACTAGGTGTAGAGGTAAGGTAGCTGGGCCAGTCAGGGGTAGAGCAGCCACCCCTCTACCAGTCGATGAGGTGGTAGAAGAGGACGATGAGCTTGAGGGTGAGCATTTTCATGAGAAGGAAGCACCACCCAGGCTACTTCAGAGATGATCTATCTAGTTCTCACCTATCTCAGTGGGTAATCCGGTCAGGATCAAGTACCCCCAACGTTTTATGCACCAACAACTCTGGTTTAGGGAGTACAACACACAACCTATATGGCTCCCCACATAGATGTGTCCTTGGAAACATGCATGTTTCCTCCGGTTTACTACAGTGCATATAAGGACTAGTGACCAACATGATCTCTTTATTAAGTTCTTAAAGTTGAAACCTCTAGTCTTTAAGGTACTAGAACTAAAGATGCTTATGATTTTCTTGTGTGTATATATATATAGTGGAGCAATTTGGTGTTGATTTTGTGAAATACCGGTACCAAGAAGATGCCAAAATATGGTACCAGTCTCATGTTGAGTATCAACTAGCAAAGGCACTACCTATGACTTGGGCAACATTTTCTAGCTTCTTCATGGAGAATTATATACCAGACTTTAAGGGATAGAAGGACAGATGAGTTCTCTAATATAGAGCAAGGGAAGATGTCTATTGCAGCCTATGATGCCAAATTTCCTTCTTTATCCAGGTATTCTACTTAGTTTTGCTTTAATCTACAAGAGCTAATTCACCGCTTTGTGAAGGATTAAGGTCATATTTGCAGATTCTAGCTTCACAAGTGGCTTCTTCTACAAAATATTTTTAGGAAGTGGTTAATTTTATAATAGAGGTAGAGGGTGTGAAGCTAGATGACTTCATCAAGGTGACAACATTCAAGAAGTTCCGTAAAAGAAGTAAGTTTAGTGGTTCTTACTCTAGAGAACAGAGTTCTGAAGATTATCTGTCCCATCCTATTCATTTGTCATTGTAGGTTTTAGCTAAGTGTCTGTCACAAACCAGCCAACCTTTTTTCTAAGTTTGGGGGTTATCTTCAGTCTTCTTCGTTTTCAAAGAAACCTACACTCAACTCTAGGACTTGTTATGGATGTGGTGAGAATGGGCATATCAGGAAATATTGGTCGAGGCAGAGTCAGGCTCGATATTAGAAGGATTGATGAAACATTGTTAATGAAGTAGAAACTAATGATAAAGGAAAATAAATTAACTATATTGTTGGATTGGATGCCACGAGCCGGCAAAATATTATTGGATCGGGTGTCACGTTCTGGCACGGTAACATTATAGGAAAACATATTAAAGTAACTTAATATACTCAATCTCAAAGAACTCATTTCCGAAAAGAGCATGGTGTGGAGGCTTAAGACCTTATGTGTGTTCTTCCTAATGTTGACTAATTACGTACTTGTTTCATTGGTGTCATCACTTATTCATGTTGGTTATTGATTGCCACTTTCTAAGTGCTATAGTTGATTTCTTGTTAGTACTTTATACATATTAGTTTCTATTTTGATTCGACCGATGGTATCCACTCAATACATATTGCCCTGTTCTAACCCCTACTTGTATTGTTCTTTGTTTTCCTTTTGTGGAGTGCACCGAGTGTACTAGCGACTTTTACTCGCCCTCAGCTCTAACCAGTATCGAGCATATCAAGTTCCAGGTGTGAACTATTCCTTCTAGCTCATGTTGGATTCTCTCGGTCATGACATGATGTCCTTAGTTTTCGGACACAAACTATTTTTATCTATTTATCATGATGTCTTTGATACTCTTAGACTTGGTATTTGAGGATCAAATGTCCTTGATGTGGTGACTTTCAGATTTTGGGAAACGATATGTAATACTCTAGTGTGTTTTTATTTCTTACTTTAATAAGATTTGAGTTTCGGCATTATTGTTGTATTTCGTAAGTTGAACAACTATAATAAGTTGGAATTGTATTCGTTCGTTCGCCTGCCTAGAAGGTTAAGTGTGGGTGCTACTTATTATCTGTTTTGGATCGTGACAAAGTTGGTAGTAGAGCTTTAGGTTTAGTGATCTCTTCACTCAAGTACAGATCTAGTAGGGTCTTGCGAAATGGTATGGGAATGTCTTTACTTTTCTTCGAGAGGTTATCGGACTTTAGGAAAACTCATTTCCTTCTTTCTCTGTGCTATTACGTGAATTCAATTGGTATCTAGGCTATACAAATTATTATTTAACCTTTTTCATTTTATTTCACAGATGGTCGGAACTAGATCAACAACAGTGGTAACACCAACACTAGCAAGAGAGGATACACCTGAGCCAACCGTTGGGACTGTAGATCGAGGGGAGTAGTGACGAGAGGCCGTTGTAGAGGTTGTCGGAGAAAGCCCACTAGGGGTAGAGGTCAGGCAGTTGGGCTAGTCAATGTAGAGCAACGTTCCACCAGCCGATGAGGTGGTAAGAGAGGACGATGAAGAAGAGGGTGAGCATATTCATGAGAAGGAAACACCACCCACCATACTCCAAAGATGATCCATCTGGTTATCACTTATCTTAGTGGGTTATTCATCAGGACCAAGCACCCCAGCTTTTTCTGCACTAGCATCTCAGTATCAGGGAGTACATCACACAATTGTTGTCGCTCCCCACATGGATGTGTCCTTGGAAACGTACATGTTTCCCCAGATTGATTACATGGCCTATAATGACTAGTGACCAACATTATCTCTTGATTATGTTCTTAAAGTCATTAACCAACATTATCTCTTGATTATGTTCTTAAAGTTGAAACCTCCATTCTTATAGGGTACTAAATCTGAAGATGCTTATGACATCCTTGTGGATTGTCGTTAGATACCAAAATACAGTAGTAGTCCCATGTTGAGTGTCAACTAGCAGAGGCACTACCTATTACTTGGGCAACATTTTCTAGCTTCTTAATGGAGAATTATATACCCCAAACTTTAAGGGTCAGGAGGAAAGACGAATTTCTGAATATAAAGCAAGGGAAAATGCTTGTTACAGCCTATGAGGCTAAATTTTCTGCTTTATCCAGGTAGTTTACTTAGCTTTGCTTCAATCTGCAAGAGCTAACTCACCGCTTTGTAAAGGATTGAGGTAAGATTTGCATATTCTATCTTTACAGGTGGCTTCTTCTACAATATATTTTCAAGAAGAGGTTAATTTTATGATAGAGGTAGAGGGGGTGAAGCCAGATGGCTTTTTCAAGGTGACAACGTTCAAGAAATTCCATAAAGGAAGTGAGTTTAGTGGTTCTTTCTCTAGAGCGTAAAGTTCTGAAAATTATCCATCCTATACAGTCTTTTTTTTCTTGACAAAGACCTACTCTCGACTCCAGGACTTGTTATGGATGTGGTGAGATTGGGAATTTCAGGAAATATTGGTCGAGGTAGATTTAGGCTCGGTACGATCAGGGTTACAGAGCCACAACAGTCAGAGGTAGGGGTAGCTATGGCAGAGTGTCATTTTTTAGGATGACATGGCTAAAGTTGTGGAGGTCACCAGTCGAGCTCTGGTGGTGGGCAGGTTGGAACTATTAGAGTGCAGCCCAGTAATGGAAATGGTTAGACAGGGGACAGAGCCCATTATTACACTTTCCTTGGGAGGCCAGAGGCAAAGGCATATGATATTGTTATCACATTTATTCTCTTGTTGCTATTACATGGCTTCCGTATTGTTTGATCATGGATCCACTTTTTCTTATGTATCTTCCTCATTAGCTAATGTATTTAATTTGCGTTGTGACTTGCTTGACGTCTCTATTCATGTTTCTACTCTTGTTGGTGTGTCTGTGCTAGTTGAGAAAGTGTATAGATCTTGCCTTGTGACTTTTGTGGGAAGAAAAACTTATGCAGATTTGATTATTCTGGAGATGGTTGACTTTGATGTAATTCTGGGTATGACTTAGTTTTCTCCAAATTTTGCTATCTTAGATTGCAATGCTAAGATTGTGACCTTTTTTATCAAGCCTAGGATAGATCCGCTGGTGTGGGAAGGTGATAATATTCCCGCCCCATTTTGGACTGTCTCTTTTATCCGTGCTAAGAGCTTGATGAGTAATGGATGTTAGCTTTCTAGACTCATCTCAAAAATGATAGTTCCAAAGTGCCTTTGATTGCGTTTGTTTTGACAGTGTATGAGTTTGTGGATGTTTTTCCTGCAAACCTTCATGGAATGCCACAAGGATATTGATTTATATATTGACCTAGAGCTGGGTACTCGCCCTATTTCCATTCCACCTTATAGAATGGCCCCAACTAAGTTGAGAGAGTGAAGGCCCAACTTCAGAAGTTGTTAGGTAAAGGTTTTATTAGACCGAGTGCCTCTATCTTGGAGTGATCCAGTTTAATTTATGAAGAAGAAAGACGGTAGTTTTTGGATGTGCATAGACTACAAGCAGCTGGATAGGGTGACTATTAAGAAAAAGTACCACATTGCTCGCATTGAAGACTTGTTTGATCAGTTGTAGGGTGCTTGTGTCTTCTCTAAAATTAATTTGAGGTTTGGTTTTCATCAGCTGAAAATGTGAGTGGCGGATGTACGAAAGACTGCTTTTCAAATGAGGTATGGGTACTATGAGTTCTTGGTAATGTATTTTGAACTTATGAATGCCCCTACTACTTTCATGAGCCTAATTAACAAAATCTTTAAGCCATATCTCGATCTCTTTGTTATTTTATTAATTAATGATATACTGATCTAGTCAAAGAACAAAAAAGAACATGAAGGGCATTTAAGAATTGTACTGAAATTGTTAAGAGCAAAAATGCTTTATGCCAAATTGTCTAAGTTTGAGTTTTGGCTCACTTCAGTATCCTTCTTAGGACATGTGGTTTCTAAGGATGGAGTGCTGGTGGATCCCCAGAATATTCAAACAGTGAAGAGTTGGGTAATGCCCACTAATGTTTCAGAGGTAAGGAGCTTTGTTGGTTTATCTAGCTACTACATCTGGTTCATCAAGACATTTGCTAATATTGCTTTCCAGCTGACTAATTTGACCAAGCAGAATTTTCCATTTGTATGGTCAAATGAGTGTGAAGAGTGTTTTTTGAAACTCAAAACCTTATTGACTACTGCACTGATTCTTGCCTTGCCTTTGGAAGGTAAGAATTTTATTGTTTATTATAATGCATCTTATTCTAGTTTAGGTGCAGTTCTAATGCAGGAGAGGAATGTAATTTTCTACACTTCAAGGCAATTGAAAGTGCATGAGCGTAACTATCCCACTCATGATTTGTAGTTGATTATGGTTGTATATGCATTGAAGCAAGTGGGGGCATTATCTATATGGGGTTAAGTGTGAAGTGTATATAGATCATTGCAGTTTACAATATTTGTTCACTCATCTATACTTGAATTTAAGGCAGAGGAGGTGGATGGAGTTTCTAAAAGACTAAAATATTACTATTCTTTATCACCCGTGAAAAACTAATGTTGTGGTTGATGCCCTAAGTAGAAAAGAAGGGAGCATGGGGAGTTTATCCCATTTGCAGGCTTCTAGACACCCATTGGCTAGAGAGGTTCAAATTCTAGCTAATGATCTTATAAGGATAGAAATAACTCATAAAGGAGGATTCTTGGCTTGTATGGAGGCACGATATTCTTTTCTAGATAAGATTAAGTGAGAGCAATTTGATAATAAAAAGCTGAGCCAGATTCGTGATATGGCCTTACGAGAAAAAGACAGGGATGTTGTGATTGATAAGATAGGCGTCTTGAGGATTAAGGGGAGGGTGTGTGTGCCTTGTCTTGATAATTTGACGTAGACTATTCTTGTAGAGTCTCACAGTTTGAGGTATTTTATACATCCTGGTCAACCAAGATGTATCATGATTTGAGACACCATTATTGGTGGAATAGAATAAAGCATGACATTGTTGATTTTGTGGCCTAATATCTGAATTTTCAGCAGGTAAAGTACGAACACCAAAGGTCAGGAGGGACACTTCAGAGAATGCCCATTCCTGAATGGAAGTGGGAAAGGATTGCAATAGACTTTGTGGTTTGTCTTCCAAAGACATTGGGTAAGTTTGATTCCATATGAGTGGCTGTTGATAGGTTAATTAAGTCTGCACTTTATTTCGGTCAAGGTAACTTATAATGCAGAGAACTTAGCCAAATTCTATATCCGCGAGATTGTTCAATTGCATAAAGTTCTGATTTCCATCATATCAGATAGAGGTACGTAATTTACTTCTAACTTTTAGAGGACCTTGCAGGCTGAGTTAGGTACTATATTGAATTTTAGTGCAACAATTAACCCTCAGATAGATGGGCAGTCAAAGCGGACAATTCAAGTGTTGGAGGATATGTTTCATGCGTGCGTGATAGATTTTAGTGGTCATTGGGATCAGTTCCTACCCTAGGTAGAGTTTTTGTATAACAATAGATATCACTTGAGTATAGATATGGCCCCATTTGAGGGATTTTATGAGAGGAGATGTAGGTCTCACATTGATTGGTTTGATTCATTTGAGGTGAGATCTTTGGGTACTGATATTTTGAGGGAATCATTAGAGAAGGTGAAATTCATTCAGGGGAAGCTTCTAGCAGCTCTAAGCAGGTAGAAGGAATATGTATACCGGAAGGTCAGGGACTTGGAGTTTATGAATGAAAAACAAGTGTTGCTGAAGGTTTCACCTATGAAGGGTGTGATGAGGCTTGGTAAGCGAAGTAAGCTTAGTCCAAGATATATTGGGTCATTTGAAGTTCTTAAAGAGTGTGGGAGAGGTGGCCTATGAATTGGCTTTGCCTCTAGGGTTGTCCAAAGTACACCAATATTTCATGTGTCTTATGTTGAAGAAATATCATGGTGATGGAAACTACATTATTTATTGGGATTCAATCTTGCTTGATAAGAATTTGTCTTATGAGAAGGAGCTTGTAGCTATTCTATATAGGGAGGTCCACAAGTTGGGTCAAAGGAGATTGCATCTATGAAGGTCTAGTGGAATAATCGTCCGGTTGAAGAGTCCACTTGGGAGTCCGAGGACGATATGCACATAAGATATCCACATGTTTTTGTCGAGTAAGGTACCCTTTATTATCCTCACTTTTCTTCTGACCGTTCGGGATGAACGATGGGTAAATTGGTATAAGATGTGATGACCCATTAGTTCATTTTGAGTACTAGAGCTTCTTATTCCATAAAAAACTCCTTTGGTAGATTCAAGTAGGTCTTTTGGACTATTCATTAATTATAGTTATTTAACTAATTGAGTAATTTTAATAATTAATTTAGCTGGTATTTAATGAAAATATTTTATTAAAATTAGTAACGGGCCACTTTCACTACTATTTTAATTACTCATGTACAATAATTAAGATAGTAAATAATCTGTAGAAGAAAGAATGATATAATCGATGCACGGTTACAAAAGCAAATTGAATGGCACGGCTTCAGGTGAAACTGTCCTCTTGTTCTTTCTAGTAACATTAGTTATATGTGTAATCTTGAATTGTGATTAGCTTGATGATCGGTGAGGTAAGGAAAATAAGATTGCAAAAGAGGGGTGGCTATAGGCATGAGTATTATTTACTAGTAGGTTGAATTTTGGGATAAAAAGTGAGAAAGATAATTATTTTGCAATAATGGGTAATAATTGGCTATGGGCAATAAGACCATTAGAAAACTTGATACCTATATTAGGTAGTTAGGTATTATATCAAGCTTGCAACCATTATTCTTGTAGAATAATGCCCAGACTAATTTAAGATGTGGCTTCGGTATTTATTTTGTTATAGTTATCACATTATGATTCAAGTTTTGCTATATTGATATAGTTAATTAAATATTTGGCGTATTGTATTATATGAATTTCATTATAGTTATGTTATTTGGAGGAATCGAGACTTAACCCTAGGCTTAAAATTTGAGAGAATAGGATAGTTAACATATTAATTGGCATCAAGATTAGGAACTTGGTTATAGAATTGAGCGCATTTACTTACAATTTATGCATACATGGTAGATTGGGAACGTTCTAAGACAGTAAAAGAAGGAAAATATTGGCAAATTTTCTTGTTTAACTTTTGTTCTTTGGTTGAGGTAGGTTATGGTTTCTTCTATATGATAGAGAGACTCTTAATAGTGATTGATAGTCATTGAGTAACATAGTGAAATTTTATATGTACTTAGTTTTTGTAATTTGGAGAAAATATATGTTTTTGTGAGTTGTCTGTAATCTCACGATAGCAAAATCCATAATCTTGAACTTTATCTATCAAAGTGATGCCTTAAATAAAGAAGTCTTGATAAAATAATGTTAATAAGATGGAAAGTGGTGATAAAGAATAATGAATTAACTATGTTATTGGATCGGGTGCCACGAGCAAGCATACTATATTTGGATAAGATGCCATGAGCCGGTACAATATTATTGGATCGAGTGTCACGTTCCGGCACGGTAACATTGATGAAAAATATATTAAAGTAACTTAATATACTCAATCTGAAAGAACCTATTTCCCAAAAGAGCTTGTTGTGGAGGCTTGACACCTAATGTGTGTTCTTGATATTTGTTGGCTTTATACGTACTTGTTTCATTGTTGTCATCACTTGTTCATGTTGTTTGTTGCTTGTCATTTGCTTAGTGATATAATTGATTTCTTGTTATTACTTTATGCATATGTTTTTCTATTTTGAGTTGGCGATGATATCTACATAGTACATATTGGCCTACTTGTATTCTTCTTCGTTGTCCATTTCTAAAGTGCAACGAGTGCACCATCGACTTCGATTCGCCCTCAGCTCTAGCTAGTGTCCAACACATCAGGTTCTAGGGTGAGCTATTCATTCTAGCTCATGTTGTATTCTCTTAGTCATGGCATGCTATCTTTAGTTTTCGGACACAAACTATTTTATCTATTTTTTTGGTGTCTTTGATACTCTTAGACTTTTTATTTGAGGATTAGGTGTCCTTGATGTGATGACTTTCAAGTTTTGGCAAACGATATGTAATTGACTCTAGTGTGTTTTTATTTCTTACTTTAATAAGATTTGATTTTCCTCATTATTGTTGTATTTCGTAAGTCAAAAAACTAAAATAATTTGGGGTTGTATTTGTTGGTTCGTCTGCCTAGAAGGTTGAATGTGGGTGCCACTCATTACCTATTTTGGGTCGTGACAACCTCCTATTTTCTACACTTTTTTTCTTAGAGTTGGTAGGGGAAATTTTGGGTTATTTGCACTCAATTTCCACAGAATTCATCAGTAAGGGTAAGATTATTACTCGCCAGCCTTATATGTTGATCCTTAAGCCTTAGAATCTAGGTTATTGCTCTTGGAGGAGGGTTTTCACTTGATTTCACAGTGGAAAAAGCTCTAAATTGGGAAAGATGATCATATATGGGTTTGGATTAGGATTTGATGATAATTTGAGTAATGTCACGACCCAAGACCCCCCTAGATGTAACATGGTACCTAGAATCCCAAGAGATACTAAGTCAACTACATGGCATAGCATGACACTACAAAAACATACATAACTTAAATAACATGATAAACAAAATAAAGTCTCAAATGGAAATCTCAACATAATACGAAAATTTGAGTACAAAAGCACATATGTAGAAACACTAATGTCTGAATAAGCCTTTACTACATAAGTGAGTTGCTAGGACAAGCCCTAGCTTACTCGGACATCTGAAATAAAGTCTAAAATGACTATAAAAAAAATAAGTGGTATGTCCCCGGACAATAAGGACTCACCAAATTTGTATAGGTTGATAGAATCATGTACTAACCATAAGACTGATAGAATATGTCAACACCTACATTATAAGATAATATATGCACGCGAATGTATGTGGTAAGCACTGAGAAATGCATAAACATAACACAATAACATGATGAGTATGAAAGTATGATAATGCAATGATCAAGTGAATATAACATGATAATTGAGAATTTGATTTCATAACTATAGTACAAGATCATGCATTCCTCTTTAGATCATAATCATAAGAAATGGGGAGATACCATTTTAACACCTCGGATTTCAAAAATGAAAAAGGTTGCTAAAATTATGTCTACTGGTTCAGGTGTACGAGACCAGTCTACGGTTCGTAGAATTTTCTACAGATCGTAGACCAGTCCCATAGAAAGAGGAGAAAATATTTTTTGGAAAATCAAGGTTCTGAACTTTTCTACGAGTGAACAGGATGGTTTGTCAAAGGATCTACGAATCATAGATGAGTCTCGTAGGAAGGTCCCCAACTTGGTGAAATTTTAAAGGTCAAAGTTGGTTTCTACGGTTGGGGTCTACAGACCGTAGGAAGTCTTACGGGCCGTAGAAAGGTATCGTAAAAGTTGGGTCTAAGTTAAAGGCTTCTGAACTTTCCTACGGTTGACTAGGATGCTCCTTAGAAAAGGTCCAAATCGTAGGAAGCTCCGACAATTAATTTTTATGGGCTTTTTGGTATTTTCCTAATTGTTTTAAGCCTATAGTATGCCATTTTTGGTTCTATAACAACCCTTACATAAAGCTTCTAAGTCCTAAAATTACCCACTTTAAATCCATTCTCCTAATCCCCCAAAACCCCAACCAAATTTCATTCTCCCAAATTCCCTCTCAACCTAAAGAAAAAGAATAAACTAGGGTTCTTTCAAGGGAATCAATTCACCATTCATCGTGTGCTTTGAATAGCAAGGTATGTAGGTATTCACCCATGGAGACCATTCCTCCATGGGGTCTCCAAGAGTTTCAATTTTCAATAGATCAAATCAGGGTTCTTCCTAGTTCTATATGAGTTTCATTCAATTATGATTTTTACTAATGATTACTTCTTCTAATGAATGATTTAATGTTATTACATGAAATTAGTTTAAATTATAATGACACGTGCATGATTAATGATTTTTCAACTATGAACATATGATGCACCCATGAACCTATGAACTATGAATTTTGAAAGAAGATGCATGTCTTATGAAAATGATGTTTATGATAATAGGGTGATTTTAGATGAAAGTACCAATGTTGTTGTGAAAGGTTTTCTCACATACAAGCATGATCATGATTCTGGAAGGTATTTCTCACATATGAATTCACATTGGTGAAAGGTTTTCTCACTATGTTTTAATTGAAATTTAAGGAGCGATTTCATGTTTTGATCTTAAGATGTGGATTTTTATTGATCATTGCCTTTCCTATGTTATATTGATTTTTGAATTTTATCTATTTCATTGGAGTTTAGACTTATCACCTAGAGGATTTGAGGTGGAGCTCAAATAGGATAGTCTCTAATAGCAACCTCTAGTCCCTAGCTACGTGCTCCCGTAGTATTGTCTTAAATGACCTAGATAGTGGATCAACTTTAGTAAAAGATGATGTGTACGGACTCTACCTTGGAAAGTAGAATCCCCTTCTTTTGGTATGAGAAATATACCGAATTTCATGACATAGCTCTCATGGTTTTATTAGTGGTTAGAGATAATATCCCACAAAACTATTATGCTTCTTCAATGTTTTTTCAAAGTTTTCTTATGTCCCTTCTTTCAAATGCATTGACCATATCTTTTGATTTACATGGTGTTGCTTCTTTAAGCTTTTAAATGTTCAAATGTTGGTCATGCATTACATGTTTTAAGCTTTTCATGTTACCATGTCTATTTTATGCATATTGCCCCATACTTAGTACAATCTATGTACTAATTCATACTTGTGCCTGCATTGTTTCATTAATGTAGGGCCCGACACCCTTACCTCCCACACTTGTGGCTAGTTGATCATTCTATCGGATTAAAGAGTTGGTGATTCTTCATGTTCTGAGGAACGGGATACTTTTACTTGCTTTATATATCTTTTTAAAGTTTTTGGATGATGTATGTGGTGTATGAGTTACGTCTCAACCACTCTTTTGATGTTTATATGGCTTGTTGAGACTATGTTAGATTTCCACTTTGTCAAACTTTTCTTTTGTGATATAAGATTGCTATTTTTAAAATCCTTATTTCTATTATCATGTATGATATATGCTAAGTGGATTGTGTAGGATCTTTCAGAGTTCTATATGCCATATTATACCTAGGGTATACTTTGGGTCGTGACAATCATTAACCAACATAAACCGTGTGAGCTATAACATGGAGTTTAGTGTACTATTACTACATCGAAAAAAGAGTGTCCTACTTGCCAAGGTAAGGACCATCGTTATGAGCTTAGGTCGATCCACTAGCTAGAGTAAGTTAAGACTAAGTCCTATAAGGCACATAGTTTTGTGACTATAGTAATCGACATTAGTCCAACTAGATGCTAAGTAATCTCCCAATGGAAAACACGCATAGTCATAATTTTATTATTTGAAACGGTAAGAATCTAGTAATATTGAAGCATTTATAAAATATGATAATCATAATAAGAATAGTTCCTTAAAGATCATGACACATAGCATAGTCTTGAAAGACACTTTAATCGAAAACATCTAAGTCATGACAGTAATTCATAATGAAAGGTACTTGAATTGGAAGCATCATGATTTCATACAGACTTATTGATACTTTATTTGATAGCATTCTTGATTCATAAAATCCTTCATAACATAGTGCATGCATATCAATATATCTTGATTCATGATCATAAAATACTTGCATAGCATGGGTTAATGAAAATATCATTGAAAACATTAGCTTTTGATCAAATCATGCATAATAAGATCAATCATAAATAGTAAACTTAAATTCAATAGAACTCATAAGAAAATCATGAAACCTTAGAATTTATGTAGAATCGTGCATGAGAAATTGAGGTTTCTTTACGTTCAATGGGTGAAGATGAACCCATTGATGAACTTCGCATATACCTTTATAGAAACCCTAAGTGAAATCTTCAATGGAGGCTTGAAATCTTTTGGAACCCTAGATTTCTTGAGAGAGAGGACTTAAGAGAGAATTTGAAGTTTGAGAGAATGAGGGTGAATAGGGGAGCTAAGGGGTCTTAGGAACCAATTAAGTTCATCAAAATAAACCAAAATGACGTAGTATAATAATTAGAAGAGTAGGAAAAGACCTAATTGCACCTGGAAATAAACTGTCAAACAGTTTCTACGGACGCCTTCTATGGTTCGTAAAATTGTTCACGTCCCCTTTCTACTGACCGTACACCATTCTACGGTCAAGGTTCAACCATCAGAAAGTCTAAGTCTCTGACCCATCTTTCAATTACAAGGTCTACGGTCCCATCCATGGTCTGTAAACTCCATCACGAGTCGTGAAACTCAATCGTCCTGTCATCCCACATATTTCAACTTTATAAAAATTGGTCCACGGGCTGATTTACAACATGTGAACCCTATTACGAATCGTATAATTGTCCATGGTCCCTGACTTGGGATTTTATATCAAAGTTCCTTTCCATGGGATAGTTCCATGGTTCATACAACCTTGTACAGTCCATGAAACACATCTGTAAGAGAAACCTATTGTAGACTTCATCAATAATTTCCTACATTTTTTCATTTCATCTAAATTTTTCACTTACGAGGTGTTATAGGTAATTAAAAGGCCGCTAGTGATTGATTATTGCCTTTAATTATTGTTTAAGACCAAAAACAAGCCAAGACACTTAAAAGTTGGAAAGCTCGGGTTCTTTAGAGTTTCCAAGAGGCTTGATTCAAGGTAGGTGATGATTGTATATTTCTGATTTATGTATGTGTGCATGTTTACTGCTTTGTAGTATCATTTGTGCAATGCATGGTAGGAAATACATAGAAAGATATATTAAATGATATTATATTTATAATCTCATGCAATAGACATATTATTTTGACTTATGGCTTTCAAGTAGTATTGTTCATTGTGTTTGCGGTTGTGCATAATCGTCTGTGATTGTTGGTTGGCTCGAGTACCACGTCAATACACTGACTATGAATATATCGGGTACCATGCCTGTACACTAACTATGAATGGATTGGTACCACATCAGTACACTAATTATGGATGGCTCAGGTTTCATACCAGTACACTAACTATAGATGGTCGGGGTATCACTTTAGTACACTAACAGTTTGATTTGGTTTTAGAGACCGGACCAAGTATGTGATTATGATTCAATAAGACGACCAAACATCTGCATTTGTGATCATGTGGGACATGCATCCAGGTATTGTTGTTTCATGATATGTGACTAAAAGTTTATGTGATTGATAATTAGTTGTTATATGTTTTGTTTTGTGCTACTGCTTTGTAGTGAACTGTTTACATTCATATCTTGGACTGACCCTGTGATCCTACTAGTACACTTTGGATTGTGTACTGATAATGCACTTGTTCTTTCCTTGTTGAGTATAGGACATCTTTCAGCGGAGGATCCAAGGCCCTATTTAAGGGACATTTGACTTCAAATCCAATGGTGAGCAGCTGCCAGGGGTTTTTCTACATCTTCTTGTCCATATTTGCAGACACAAACAATCTAGGTTTTTAATTTTATGTTTTAGTTTTGGGGTTGCATATCCAGTCTTGAAAATTTAGAATTTTGGTATGATGTTTTTTAGTTTCTAGGGGTTTTATTTCCGCATAAACTGTTTTGGCTATTCATTGAGTTTATGGGGACTCAATTCATTTGTTAGTTTTAAAGATTTTTTCTTAATAATTATTTCATGACTTAGTTCTAATAATGATGAGTTGAGTTGGTTTTGGGTTAGTCATTGGTTCTCCAACCAAATTGTTTAGTGTTGGTGTCACTCACAACGGTCTGGGTCGTGACAAATATCTTTTAAAATTGAAAAAAAAAAGTAACAACTAAAATTTAAAAATATAAAAAGTAGCGGCTATGAGGGTTTGAACGAATGGCCTCTTAAGTGGAAGTTTCAGATTTAACCACAAGGCTAGAAGTAGCTAAATCAACTTTTTACAAAAACATACAAAATAAAGACCATGAAACAGGCAGGTTAAGCAAAAAATTATTATTTCTTATATAAGGGAATTAAGAGACCATTATTTACCTTTTCTGTCGCATATTAACTGTCTACTTTCTTCTTTATATGATTTTTTAAAAATATCATAAATAACAGGATAGTTTTACTAATCTACCCCTTAATAAATTAACTTTCTCGAAACTTATAAACTTATTTATACATTTAAAAATAATTAATCATAAGAATAAAATGAGAAAAATGAAATTAATTTTATCCTGATTTTGTATATTACCTTGGAATAACTTTTTTTAGTAAGATAAACAACTAATATAAAATGATGAAATAATTATCATCAAATTTTTAAAAATAATTTTAGCATGACCTAGAATTTACATATTTCACTAGCGTCTTTCCTAATTTAAAACAAAGCGATGAAGTAGAAGACCAAAATGTAGCTTATGACGATAAATTACAACTCTTCTATAAGGTAATCTTTAGATAAAATTGTCAAATGAATAACATTCAAATTTTAGTTATTATATTGTAAAAATTATATAATTAGATATTTATTCATATCATATTTATTAATTTAAAATATACTTTTAAATAATTACTTATTATCTCGCTATTTAATTGTAACCCCCTGAATAAGGCCTAAACCATTCTTTATTTACATTTAAGATTGTATCGGGTGATTCTTAAATTTCTCATATTTGTAAAGGTCAATTCTTTAGAGTGAGAATAAATTTTGATATGAATTAAGATTACAAGAACCTCCTAGCACAAATTTGAATTGAAAGCTTTCTTACCAATTAAATTTTGACATAAGATTCTACTTAGATCAACTTCAAACGATAATATCTCTCAGCAATAAATGAACTAGGTGACAAATGACCTATCAAATTAAAGATCTATGAGTTCTCTTTCCAACTCCACCAAGTTTTTCTCATTTTAATTTTGGAGTAAAAAGTGAATAGTCGTTTTACTAAAGACTGTCACGTCAGAGTTTCTTGAAGTCAATTCCTACGAGTTGTTTCTACGGGTCGCAGAAATTTTGACGACCCAAACTTTCAACTCGTAGAAAAATTTAGAGAAGTCAAATTTTGGGGTCCTATTCCTATAGATCCATTCTACGGGTCGTAGTTTGGACCCGTAAATTGGACTTTGGAACCTGAAAATTATATAAATTCTACTGATTTGATCTACGGTACGTAGAAACTTTTACGGTTCATAGATTGGACCCACATAATGAAATTTTGATCCATAAAATTCAATATAAATTCCATGGATGGGATCTACAGTCTATAGATCAAATTGTGCACCATAGATGGACCCGTAAAAGGTTTTCGTCAGTTTTTAAGAGGGGTAGTTTAGTCTTTTTCTACCCCTTCTAAGCCTAAACCATGACTTTTTTACACCTAGTTAAGGGTTAAAACAGTGTTAATCAATCCTTTTACTTTCATTAAAGCTTTCAAGTCTTAAATCAAGGATCCAAGAGGAGAAAACTAGGGTTTCAAGCATTTTTCAAGTTTTCACCAATATCACCAAGAGTTTTGTTCTTCTAGGTATGTAAGGCTACTCATAGTGATGAAATAAGTCTGTCCTTGCGCCCTACATCTAAATTCATTCATCAAAATGTTATGTTCAGAATTTTATCTATAGTCTCTTGAAATCCTAATTTAGTTGTGTTTCTTGTTCTGAATTTCAATTCCTTAATCGTTGAGATTTTGATTTCAATTATGCATATTGAATTCTAAATTGTTGTTCATGTTTTGTATCACATAAACCTTATTTGTTTATAAAGTCATATTTTTAGATAATATTATATGAAATTCTTTATACATCGATTTCGAACTTGATAGGCAAGGCCATAAATATACGTTTAAATACATGTTTTGAAAAGAGCTTCCAAAGAAAGAATAAAATGATTTCATAAGTACTTTTTGACACTAAGAAAGGGAAAGAGTATAATTGATTTTCTTCCGAATAGTACTTCAGTAAAACAAAGTGAAAGTAAAGTAAAGAAATTGTCCATTTCTCTATAAAGGGTGATTGAGCCAAATTTATATGATTTGGTTTGAGAGTAGTATCGAGCACCGAATTGGGTAAGAGTCTATTTTTAACTCGAAGTCCCATAAAACTATGTAGGCAGCGTAGGATAAGATTGCACTGATTATCGTGTGACTCCTCACTGCCTCTGTGAAGGTCTATTAGATGGATCCATAGTTACAGTAGCATCCTATACCCGAGCAAGGTATAGGATGACCCTTACAACATGGGTGAAACATTGTATCATTGCTAGACTCATAGTAATCTTTGTAGGCTAGAGAAACTTCCAATAGAGCAAAGTTTTATATTCTCATATTGTTTTTATTGCATATCTTGTTATAAAGTACAAATAGTTTTCACTACTTGTTCATATATTGTTTACTTGATATGTTTTTTCCCATCAATTCAGTTAGTTTTATATCCAGCCATATAACATACTAGTACATTCCATGTACTAATGTTATTCAACCTACATTTTTATGATGCAGATACAAGTATTCATGATCACTAACAAGCATTTCATTGAGATCACTTGCACTCGTAGACAACTTTTGGTGAAGCCTCCTATCTTTCAGAGGACTCTACTCTTTAGTTTACTTTCAGAAGTTGTTTAAGGTTTTCGTGGGTCTTGTCCCGATGCCTATCTTTAAACAATAGAGGATTAATAGATAGATAGTATTGGGAGTCTTTCAGTATTACTATTTAGTTTTTTGTTAAAACTATTACTGCTTTCATTCAGTATTTTCAGACAATTTAATTGAATACTTTGGTTCAATGATTTAATTCATTTTTAAAGTCTATATCTTCTTGAGTCATTATTTTGCTAAGTAGTCAGTCTCTTGGGGACCAGTAATGATTCTTGAGTACCGGCCATGTCCAGGGTGTAGGC
>JAJOOH010035235.1:0-15789 GCA_029582605.1 Solanum gracilifrons
AGCGGCTCCGCCAGATAGAGCTGCACCTAGAGGAGCTACTTTAGGGACAAGAAGAGGAGCAAACCGCTTGTATGCTATCACCTGTCGCCAAGAGCAAGAAAATTTGCCAGATGTTGTCACTGGTATGATCAAAGCCTTTTCTTTTGATATATATGCTTTGGTAGATCCAAGTGCGAGTCTATCTTTTGTTACTCTATATATAGCTATGAGGTAGCAATATTATTCCCGAACAGATTCTTGAGCCCTTCAGTGTTTCCACACCTGTTGGTGAGTCTATTTTAGTTGAGAGAGTTTATCGTGATTATGTCATTTTCTGTCAATCACAAGGACACCATGGATGACTTAGTCGAGTTAGACATTGTAGATTTTGACGTTATTCTAGGTATGGACTGGCTTCATGCCTGTTATGCCTTAGTTGATTGTAGAACTCGAATAATTAAGTTCTAGTTTCCTAATGAGCCAGTTATAAAGTGGAGGAGTAGTTCAGAAGTGCCTAAGGGTCGTTTTATTTCATACCTTAAGGCGAGAAAGTTATTTTCCAAGGGGTGCATCTATCACTTAGCCCGAGTTAATGACTCTAGTGTTGACACACCACCTATTCAGTCAGTTCCAGTTGTGAGTGAGTTTCCAGAGGTCTTTCCAGATGATCTTCCCTGAGTCCCTCCTGAGAGCGAAATAGAATTCCGTATAGATATTCTTTCAGATACTTATCCTATCTCTATTCCGCCATATATAATGACTCCACATGAGTTGAAAGAGTTAAAGAGCAGTTGAAAGACCTTTTTGAAAAAGGTTTCATTCGACCAAGTGTCTCACCTTGGGTCGCTCCAATCTTATTTGTGCGGAAGAAAGATGGTTCACTTAGGATGTGTAAATATTACCGCCAATTGAACAAGGTTACTATCAAGAATAAGTATCCTCTTTCGAGAATTGATGATCTTTTCGATCAACTTCAGGGTGCCACTTGTTTTTCTAAGATAGACCTCATATCTGGCTATCATCAATTGAGAGTAAGAGAAAGTAACATTCCTAAGACAAATTTCGGGACCCTCTATGATCATTGTGAGTTTCTAGTCATGTCTTTTAGTTTGACTAATGCTCCAACAACGTTCATGGACCTTATGAACAAAGTGTTAAAGCCCTATCTTGATATGTTTGTTATCGTATTCATTGATGACATTCTGATTTATTCGAGAAATGAGAAAGATCATGCTAGTCATCTCAGAGTAGTTCTTCAAACTCTCAAGGATAGAGAGTTGTATACTAAATTTTCCAAGTGTGAATTTTGGCTTGAATTGTGGCATTCTTAGGCCACTTTGTTTTTGGTGATGGGATTCGAGTTGACACTCAAAAGATAGAGGCAATGTAGAACTGGCCTAGACCCACATTTCCAACGGTTATTAGGAGTTTATTGTGATTGGCTGGTTATTATAAAAAGTTTGTCGAGGGGTTGCCATCTATTTCATCCCCGTTGACCAAGTTGACTCAGAAAACAATTAACTTTCAATGGTCTGAAGCTTGTGAGAAGAGCTTTCAGAAATTGAAAACTAGATTGACCACTGCCCAGTGTTGACCTTACCAGACGGTATGCAAGGTTTTGTTGTGTATTGTGATACATCTAGAGTTGGACTAGGTTGTGTATTGATGCAGAATGACAAAGTTAGAGCTTATGCCTCCAGACAACTAAAGATTCACGAGAGGAATTACATAACCCATGATCTAGAGTTGGCTGCCGTAGTGTTTGCTTTGAAAATATAACGTCATTATCTCTATGGTGTTCATGTAGATGTGTTCACCGATCAGAAGAGTCTTCAATATGTATTCAATCAAAAAAAACTTAATCTTAGATAGATAAGGTGGTTGGAGTTACTCAAGGATTGTGATATGAGTATTCTCTATCACCCATGTAAGGCTAATGTTGTTGTTGATGCTTTGATAAGATTGTCTATAGGTAGTACCACCCATGTTGAGGAAGGAAAGAAAGAATTAGATAAAGATGTGCACAAACTTGCACGATTGAGAGTCCGGATAATGGATTCCAATGAAGGAGGAGTAGTAGTGATGAATGGGGCTGAATTATCATTAGTGTTTGAAGTGAAAGAGAAACAAGACCAAGATCCTATTTTGCTTGAATTAAAGGAAAATCTTTATAAGCATAAAGTAATGACTTTTGAACAAGGGGGAAATGGCGTATTGAGGTATCAAGGTAGATTATGTGTACCCAATGTGGATGAACTCCAAGAGAAGATCATGAAGGAAGCTCATAGTTCCACATATTCTATTCATCTTGGTTCCACAAAGATGTATCGTGACTTGAGAGAAGTTTATTGGTGGAGTAGTATGAAGAGGTGTATTGCAGAGTTTGTTGCTAAATGCCTGAATTGTCAATAAGTCAAGGTAGAGCACCAGAGGCCCGATGGTATGTCTTAGAACGTAGATCTTCCAGAATGAAAGTGGGAGATAATCAATATGGATTTTATTATTGGTTTACCGCGGTCTCGCAGGCAGCATGGTTTGATTTGGGTGATTGTAGATCGAATGACTAAATAAACCCATTTCTTACCGGTAAAGACTACTTTTACAGCAGAGAATTATGCCAAGTTATATATTCAAGAGATAGTCATATTTCATGGAGTTCCGGTGTCTATTATTGCAGATAGAGGTTCACAATTCACCGTATAATTTTGGAAGTCTTTCCTGAAGGGCTTGAGTTCAAAGGTAAACCTTAGTACTGCTTTCCATCCTCAGACTGATGGTCAAGCAGAGCGTACAATTCAAACTTTAGAGGATATGTTGAGGGCGTGCATGATTGATTTCAAGGGTAGTTGGGATGATCACTTACCTCTCATTGAGTTTGCTTACAACAACACTTACCACTCTAGCATCCAAATGGTTCCCTATGAGGCTCTTTATGGAAGAAGATGTAGATATCCTATTGGATGGTTTGAGGTTGGTGAAGCTGGGTTGATAGGAACACACTTGGTTGATCAAACTATGAAGAAGATGAAGACTATTCAAGAAAGGTTGAAAACAACGCAGAGTCGTCAGAAATCCTATAATGATGTTAGGGAAGAAACTTGGAGTTCGAGGTGGATGATTGGGTGTATTTGAAGGTTTCACCCGTGAAGGGTGTTATGAGGTTTGGCAAGAAGGGGAAGCTTAGTCCCCAGTATATTGGTCCTTATAGGATATCCAAATGGATTGGCAATGTAGCCTACGAGTTCAAGCTACCGTCAATGTTAGCAGAAGTCCATCCGGTATTTCACATTTATATGTTGAAGAAGTGTATGGGAGATCCTTCACTTATAATACATAGTGAAGATATTGGTATTAAGGATAACCTATCTTATGAGGAGATTCCCGTTCAGATTCTGGATCGTCAGGTTCGCAAGTTGAGAACCAATGAGGTAGCATCAGTCAAAGTCTTATGGAGGAATCATTTTGTTGAGGAAGCTACTTGGGAGGCTGATGAGGATATGAAGAAGAGATACCCACATATCTGTGAGTCTGGAGAAGTTCCAAATCAAGGTACTAATTTTTTTCTTGATACTTTTTAAATTGAAATGTTGTGTTAATTTGCATGTTTGAGTTGGGTGTTAGATGCTTCCACCCTTAATTCTACTTAGAGTGATCTCATTCGAGGACAAATGTTCCCAAGGGGGAGATATTGTAACATCCCGCCTTAGAAAGAGCTAAATTTAGAAAGAACTAATTTGGAAAGAGCCAAATATGAAATTTTACAAGTTATGCTTAAGTTGTGAGTTTTGGGTCAACTTCAAATGACCATAACTTTCAGTACATGATGATTTAGGTGGCCCACATGATATTAATGAAAGGAATTAGAGTCCTCTTTCCAACTCCATCGAGTTTGCTAATTTTTGAGTTCGAATGAGTGAAATATGCCTGTTTGAAGTTAGTCTGTCCAGTTATGGAAAGTTACCCGAATTAGTGAGAGGTATTTTGGTCTTTTTTTTACCCAATCGGATTAAAACGATTTTTAGTAATATTTTGGGGTCAAATCTGATTTGGGTCAGTTTTACAAATCCTAATTACGCTTAGGGTTTTAGAAGAGAGTTCAAGAAGAGAAAATAAGAGAAAATAGGGAAAGTCCAAGGCGTTCATCAAGTTTTCTTGCGAATCGAGGATTGTTTCGCCAAGGGTTTGATCCCTACGAGGTATGTGAGTTCTCATAGTGTTGGATTTGTTCACCTACATACCAATTTTTCTATTTTAATGCAATTTCATTATTGAGTTTGAAGGATTTGTGTTCTAAATGAGTTTTCTTCAAATTTCATTCGTATTTGATTGTTTGGGTTTTCATGAACTATTGAGATGAATGTTAGTGATTTGAGGCCTGTTTTGAGTAGATTATCGTGTACTTATGTTGGGTATTCAAATCTAAGTGAGTTGGGAAGAGAACATTCGATTCTAGGCGAGTTAGGGTCAAAAAATGAGAGAAAATTCATCGGGGAATTCTGGGCAGAGGGTGGCATGCCGCCCTACCTGTGCACCAGAAAACATGTTCTGTAGTTTAGGGGCTGGCGCCTAGTGCCACTCAGTGCGCCAGGGTCACCTGCCCCCACCCTTTCTTCGTCGTTTGGCCCGTTTGAGTTCTTTCGAAGGGTAGCTTTACTCCCTATTGATTCTAACTACTCTGAACTACATCTAAACATCGAGAGATTATTCATAACATGAATCATAACCCTTGAATCCATAATTCAAATTCAAGATAGAGCTAAGAGTAAATTCTTGAGAGTTCTTTCGAGTCTTTTTGAGAAGTCTTTTACAATTTTTTAAACTTGTTTTAAGACTTGAGTACTTGAGTATGAGGATGAGTAGAGTTGAGTTCATTTTTTTCAAAATGATACATGGAAACTAAGTATTCTCAAGGGTAAATGTTTTTACATTTAAGATGAGAGGAAACTCCAATTTCCAAAGGACTTCATGAGGAGTTTTAAGTACCATCTCTTTTCAAAGAAATCTTTTGAGTAATAATCTCAAAGTTGAGGGTGATGAAATGTTTTTTTTAAAAAACAAATGAGCTAAGTTATATTTTGGGGTAGTATTGAGCACCAATATGTGGGAGAGTTCAAACAACTCACAACCTCCATAAACTAAATAACCAACGTGGGTAGAAAGGATCATACTCTTTAGATGATTCCTTATTGCTTTTTAATCATAGCTTAGTGGATCCACTTAGTTGAGGAGTTCTATACCCCGTCAATGTATAAAACAGTTCTGGCAGCGTGAGCAAGACACTGTATCATCACATAGCTCGTAGTGATGGTGTGGTTAGAGATCTCCTAAACAGAGTTTATTTTGTATTTTTACATAAAAACTGAGTTATATTGTATTTTCTAATAAATTGATTTGTTATCTACTATTTTAAAAGCTTTTCTTTATATCGTATTATTGTTATTGCTTTTATATTGAAATGAGTTGAGATTGAGCTTAGGTTGAGTTGAGTTGAGACGAGGTAAGCTATTTCTTTAGTTCCAGTTCAAGATTATGTCGTGTTTTAGATTTCTCCTTGCATGCTCGTACATTCCATGTACTGACGCCATTTGGCCTGCATCTTTCATGATGCAGATACAGGTATCCATGATCATCAACCAACGCTTCGTTGATCAAGTTGAGTTCTAGAGTTGTTTGGTAAGCTTCCTTTCTTTTGGCGGATCCCTTATTTATATTCAGTTATTTCAGTTTGTTAGGACGATCGAGGGTCTTTTCCCGACATCCCTCATAGTATTAGAGGCTTCATAGATAGATAGTAGTAGTTTATGAGTCTTTTCATTTCCTTTGTTAATGTTAAGACTTGAGTTGCCTTTTTGGCCAGTTGAATGTTTTATTTCTAAAATATTCTAAGTTTATCTTTTGAGACAGTTGAGTAATGTTTATCTTTTGAGTTTATCTTATGTTGAGTAGGTCGAGAGTTGAGCCAGGCCAAGGGTTCGCTTGGGGCCAACAATGGTTCTCGAGTGCTTGCCACGTCCAGGGTGTAGGCTTGGGGCGTGACATTAAATATGTTATTTTATAAAGTTTTGTTAGATGATTATGGTAAGAATGAAAAATTATTAATGCAAGTGAATTGTATCATATATTGTAGCTTATACTATTAGTATGTCGTGGATATCGTTTGGTATTGGTTAAGGGAGAAAGGAAGAAGAAGAAAGAAGAGAGCGTAAGAATGACATTTGTGATGATTGTGGATATTGTTTGGTATCGGCTAAATGGAGAAAAAAAAGAAAGAAACAGGAGAAAAAAAATGAATTAAAGCTGTTTGGCTGTATCTAGAGCTAGTAAGACTAAGTGATAAATCTTATTAGACTTACTGCTTGTTAAACATATCTCAGTGGTTTGTGATTGTGATTAACCTTAACCTCCTCTCACCTAACTTAAATGAGAAACTTTCAAAAACAACAAATATTAGACCTTAAATAGGACTCTATTACTATAATTTGCTTAATATGAGAGCGTTGAAGTGACACTCCTCTTATGCCAGCATTTGAATTTATCTGTTATTGTCATTTTTTTTTATCTTTTCTTATTTTCTGTCACGACTCAGACCGTCGTGATTGACATCCACAGTAACCCTCCGGTGGAAGAACCATTACTACAACCCAACCAAGCAACTTAACGAAAAACTAAGCATTTAAAGATACGAAAGTAGGTTTAAATGTCTTAAGGAAAATGGAGTTCCGATAAACTTCGAAAGTTTAACAAAACAATTACCAAAACATTTGTGAAAAACAACGCCTAGAACCTGAAAGTCAATGTACCAAAACTCTACTAACGACAAGTCTAAGAACAAGGGGTACAACCCCGAATCCAAACAAACGAATGTCTAATGTACTAGTCTAAGTCTGAAGAAAATGGACTAAATAGAATGAGAACTCATGGCAGCCTGGAAGAACTGGCTCACCCTTTAATTCGGTCTCGATCAGTGATCTCCCAAATGAGGTCTGTCAGTAGCCGCCTGAAGATACCCTGTACTCAACAAAGAAAGAGCAAGTGCAATATCAGTACACACCCACAATGTACTGGTAGGATCACGCGACTACTCCCATAAACACAATATACAATGAACAATGACAACATAGTAAGAACACATCTATGGAATACAGTTCAGTTATTATTCCAGAGCAACATACAATCTTCCATTATCAATGACAAGTAGACATAAGCATAACAATCACAAGTATTTCTCTCAAGGAATCCATACCCAAACTGTTAGTGTGTCGGAACGTGACACCCAATCCAATGCATGTGTCGGAACGTGACACCTGATCCAATATATGTGTCGGAACTTGACACTCGATTCAATGTATGCGTCAGAACGTGACACCCGATCCAATCAACACAACCACAATCACAATCACATCCATAATGAACAATACTCAAATCATACAATCAAGTAACATGTTCGTAACATGTATTGTTCACACATAATCATTTTATTAGGTTCGATTCACATTTCCCTATTCACATACACGCATGCATACAATATAGTAATCAATCGGCATATATCATATAAACAGGAAATCAAACCATCACCTGCCTTGAAATCAAGCTAGAATCCTCCTAAGACCCTTGAAGGCCCTTTTCAGATTCTTTTCACTTGTTCTAGGTCTACAAACAATTAATATAACGCAAGGATCAATAAATTAAGGTCTAATTATCCAGATTATAACAAACCCAATAACCCAAGATCAAACCTATGATCCTAAGTTGTAGCTAGGGCTTTTTACCACCATCAACTTCACGCCAAAACCCTCCCCCAACGATAATTATCCATGAATCTAAGCTCTACGGATCGAAAAACGGATTAGGAGAGTAAAATCCTTACCTTTAGCACCAAAAGTCGTGGAAAACTGTCAAGAACTCGTCCTGAGTCATCTCCTAACTCTTAAGAACGAAGTTTGCTAAAAAATAATGAAATTGAGGTTTTTCCTCGACTTAAGTCGCGACTGGCCCGCTACAGCAGATCCCAACCCGCTAGAACAGCCCTGTCCTGGCGGGATTAATCCCGTCCTGGCGGTTTACACGTAGACAGAGCCTCCAAATTTGTGTTCCAATCCCCCATTTCACAACACACCTTCAACCCTTGACGTTCAAAAACTAGCCTTTCACGCCAAGATCAGTTTCGGGAGTTCTACTCGCCTGAATTCGATTCCATAAAGTCGTACGGGTTCCGTAATGTCTTAGCTATCTACTCATGTGATCAAATTCATAATTAGATCCCCCATTCATTACCATATTTCCCTAGACCTCACCTGACTCAAATTTTCGCCAAATTTGCACTAGGCTATAATTTTTCAAGTCACTACGCAAAAGTTTTCTGACCCCAATTCTTTCCCCATTGGCTTTTCCATAACGACGGAAACAAGTCGTTACATTTTCATCTTAATATATTGATTAAAATTATATAAATATCCTCTATTAATTATTTCCCTTTAAATTATTTCATTAATTACGTTAGTATTTTATGTGTATGGGCAACCGATTACTGCATGAAGCCCATTTGATGATTGCAAATATTTGATTCTACTCTTAATTTCTTCCATTAGTTTAGTTCTTACATGTCTGAATGTTATATTAGTAGTATAACTTATGGCACAATCGAAGAGGCTAAAGACCCAAGTGGTTGTTCTTATTCCTAAAAATAAACAGTACTATTTTTTAAAAATATTTTTGTGTAATGAATGAATAATTACAGTACACATTACTACTATAGCGTTATTATCACTACTATTGATTCCAATAGTTACTCTTTAATCACCTTCATTACTCTTACACTCTTTCTCTACCCCATTATCTATAAATTTAATGTATATTAATTGTGGTATTCTTTTGGAATATAAATGCTCAATCTCTTTTGTATATATAAATCAAACAACACAATACTCTTTTGTTTTCACTTTTGATAGTATTTGGTCTTTTAGCTTTTTCACTTGTGACTTTTTCAAGTTCTTTGACATTTTTTTTTTCTTGATTAAAATTCGTTATTCTTATCAACATGTAGCGTCTTATTGTTTAACAATCGATATAAATAAAATAAAATAAGTAGTACTATTTTTTTTCTTATCTTATTCCTGCTTATTTATATAGATTGTGTTATCTACTCAGTGTATTGTAGGAGGGCAAGATTCAACATAACAAACGATAAACAAATGAGTGTAATGATCTATGCTTCTTTGAGGTTGGCTCGACATATGTTACAATATAAGTGCACTGAGAGTTTTAGTAATAAACTTGATGACAGATTAGTCATTAACATTTATTATGTCTCATGGAATTGCAATGATAGTTTATGTCCTTTTTATTGTATAAAAATCTGTGCAAGTAATTTTACCAAAAAATAAAAAATACTTAACGAATCACAAGATTTCTTAAAGCGTATGGGCTATGGCCTAAGGAAAATATATATAACATAATTATATTATAAATTCTAAGCTTGATTCGTTTTTTTGAATAGTTAAGAATTTATAGGATCACTTAGGTAATTACTAAGTTATTTCATTGTTGCTACTTCTCAATTCACGAATTGCTCTTTTTAAAAACTTTTTATGGTTCTCTCATTTATGTTCTTAATTATATATTTCTTCTAGATTCTATAATTAATTCTCGAGAAATCACATAGTGGTGACAATACTTGTATGGCTTGATTTTTTGGTTCTAATGTTAATTATTTGAATATTTAAAATTTAATAAATACAAAAAATAATTCGTAATGCGTAAATTAAAATGTTGGCTGCATCTCCAAATTTAATAAATTTGATTTGTTCGTGATTGCTTTCCATTGATATTTTTAAAAAGAGATTCATTAGAGTATCTTAAAAGGATTATTGATATTTTCTGAAATAAGGATAGGAGTATCATATTTTGAGATTTATATTTTAGTCTTTTTTTTTTATCGTGTTGCTGTGCTTATGTCTTCTTATCCTAACTAACTAGTTTTTTGACATGTGCATTGCACCTGATTACCAATTCCAATAAATATATGTTATCGTAAATAGTATTTCTTACTAAAGCGAAGATTTGAATAATAAGCTTAACAAAAAATAATATTACAGATTCTTTTGCGAATGTTCAATGTGGATCGTCATATATCTCTTATTCATGCAAACTTATGAAGATGGTCAATGAAATTTTTTATTAGTTAAGTGCAATAATGTATATATTTATTTCAATTTGATGAAGTTTAATCATGTAGTTAATCTTATCTCACTAATATTAAGTTATAGATATTATTTGTTTTGTATTTTTCTTGTCATCTATCAGATGTGCTTTGCATGTGTATTCGATGTTAAATTATTTAGATAACATATGAACATGTGAAGAGAACAACTACATTTTATATATTCACATATTTTCACATTTGTTGTGAGATTTAAAAAAAAAAAAGAACTCGGACTATTTTAAAATAATATATTTTGAAGTTAGAAGATCTTGTTAATTTGATAATACATTTGTGACATATACAATACTTTAATTTAAATACAAATACCTACCCAAATATAAATATTTATTTACATTAATGAAAATATTTATATAATAAAATTAGCTATTAAATAAATAATAAAAATTAAACTAATACAAACTTCAATTGACATTATTACAAGTCATATGAACTTTTTTTTGTCCAAAATTTTGAAATATTAAGAAATAGTAAATAAGTAAAACAAAAGGGCAATGTTTATACATTAATAACTATTTTGAAGCAAACTTCCTGAGAGTCTAAATCACATAAGTAGCATTGATAAATAAAGTAATTCTTTTTGTTTTGAGCATAAAAAAAATCGTGATAATTCTCTAAATTTTGGTAAAAGACGTTCAAAAGCATATATCTACATCACAAGAGAAATTATTAACAAAAACAAATAAATTTAGACTACATCATGTTAACTTCGTATATTGAAACATTACATACTAATGTATATATTAAGTGAAAAAATAATTATTATATCATCAAAATTATTTTTTCTCAAGTACTCGAGGTTATGGAATATACCCTCTTAGGATAGAACGACTTCATCAGAATAGTGGTACCTCATATTCCGCTAAACTTCGAACTCACTCAATGACAATAAATCACACAAAAAATTAAAATGCAAGAAGAAGAAGAGTAGAAGATTAAAAAAATTTGTGGTGAAAAATTGAGAGGAAGCCCCTCTAGTTATAGTCAACAAAGGGTAGTATGAACAAATATTTTTTGTGTCTTATATGAAAAGTCATGACTTTTTCGAGTAGTTACAACTCTTTGAAAAAGTCACAACTTATTGAAAAAGTCACAATTTATTGAAAAAGTCACAACTCTTTGGAAAAGTCACAACTTATTGAAAAAGTCACAACTCTTTGGAAAAGTCACAACTTATTGAAAAAGTCACAACTCTTTGGAAAAGTCACAACTTATTGAAAAATCACAACCCTTTGAAAAATTGAAAAAGTCACAACTCATCGAAAAATCACAACCCTTTAAAAAAATTCCCAACTTATCAGAAAAGTCACAACTCATCGAAAAAGTCACAACCTAAGTTGAGGATATTATAGTAATTTAACATTCAAGTTAGGAGTTCATGCTTTTAAGGTAATATAGAAGATAAAGTTGGTGATGTTTGTCCCTTCGGGGACATCCGATAAAAAATAAAGTTGGTGATGTTTTAATTTATTTTGTCTATTTGTTAAGTTTTTGAATATTTTAATTTTATAGTATCTTAATTTTTTGAATTTCATATGGAAGTATTAAATATACGAGTTTTCTATCTGGTTATAACCAAATGTTTATAAAAATACACCTTAATTATTAGTTTAAGTGTCAGTTTGATCTTCACTCTAAATTATTCTAATATATCTGGGATCAATCTATTACCTTATATGGTTAATTCCTTTAAATTATGAAAGAAAAATTAAAGAAGACATTATATTTCACAAACTATATTTTGGAACTATTTTTAATTTTTGTTTTTATAAATCTAATAAGGAATTTTATGACTGCGTGAAGCGTGGACATATTCACTAGTTATGAATAATAGCAAAATGTTAGGGGAGGATGGAGAGAGAGGAGAACGAGATCTAGGAAAGAGAGGAGAGAGTGTATTTTTCATGAATTTTGTAGGAAAAAAATACAAATACAAACTGATTTGTATCAAAATGAATACATATTAAGAGGAGAGAGGTGAGCAAGATCGAGAGTGTGTAATGACCTTCTTAGCTGTTTTATGAATTTTATCCATTTTTTTGACTTTAATCCTTTTAATAGCTTTTATAAATAATTTATGACTTGTGAGAATGAGTAACATGATTTAAAGATTAAAAAAGAATTATTTTGTTGCTAATAATAAGGGGGTAAGAGTCCAAATTAAATAAGAAAAACAAAAAAAGAAGAAGAAAAAAAAGAGAACCATGAACACAAACAAAAAAGAGACAAAAAACGCAGAGGAAAAAAAAGAAAGGAAGAAAAGGAGGGGAAAAGGGAGAAGAAAAAATGGAATTTTCATCCAAAATCATTAAGGTAATAATTCTTGTCCTTTTCATCAAATTTTTATGTGATTATGAACATATTTTTAGGATAGAAACGTTTAGGATTTTTACTGAATTAGGAAAATATAGCCTTAGGATTCTTAGAACAAAATCTTGATTTGGGGGTTGAATAACGATCTGTTTTAACTGAAACTTCGCATGCGAGTTTGTTTTATCATGGGTGAACATAATCAAAAAGACAACTTCAGATTCGAATTCGGTGGCTCGATATGACTTTTTGACTTAATTTTCGAGCAAAACTAAATATAGTAATATGGATGCCATTGGATTCGTATTCGTATGAGGATTATATATTTGATACATTGAAAATGATTTTAAGCTTTATGAAAGGTAAATGCAAGATCTTGAGGATTTGTGACATGTGTTTAACATTCGAGGTATGTTAAGTCTTCCTAGACTCCGCTGAGGGACATTTCCTAATGAAAGATTAAAAATAGAATAGACAACCGGTGAGGGCAAAAGATGGGGGTCTCGCACCAATGGTATGACGAGAATTTGTATGAGTACTGGTGTTATTAAAGGGAAAACTTATTACTATAATATGATAGGTTGTAATTCGAGAATGCCAAAGCATATGGACATTAGCTGATGTATTAGTGACTTGATTTCTTTTGTGTGGTTGTGTTTATTGAATCCATATATTTGTGATAATTTTGGTGATTATATGTCATAGCGACATTTGATTTATTGAGATGCTTCATCATCCCCTTTTATTGATATATATTGTGCACATGCATTGATACGAGATTGAGTGTGAGTAAAGGTCTAACATATGGAGATCGTCCATATTGAGATCAAGTTATGATTATAAGTTGGGCACATGGAGATCGTTCGTGCTCGGGATTGGTTATGATTATAAGTTGGGCATGTGTAGATCGTTTGTGTTGGGATTGTTTAATTTTATGATAGTGTGTTGAGATCGTCTGCACAGACACATAGAGATCGTCTGTGTCAGTATATGGACCTTGTGAGTCCCCCATGTGTCATGAAATCTCAATGTATTTCTGAGAAGTATCGTGTATATACGGTTGAGAGAGTACTGACATTAAAGGCATATCATTTCATGAAGTTGCATTGCATTGCATCTCATTACATCCTTCATTCTCTTTTGTTTATATGCTTCACTGGTGTTTGGACATTATGCGAAATTTGATTATCCCTATTTAATGAAACTTGATTTATAAGTATAGTGTTGACTTGTAAATTTAAATGATGATTTTCTTATATTCTCCCGTCACTACTTCTTCGTTGTTAGTCTATGAGATATACTGGGTACGTGGTTTTGTAGTCATACTATACTTGTTGCACTCTTTCGTGGTGCAGATTAGATCCTTAGTAAGAGCACACCTCATGGAGCTTTTGAGTCTAAGTTTGGACCATCTTGAAGTTGTGGTGAGCTTCTTGGCTCTTCTGCGATCCACTCCTTCGTTTATCTTTTATTTTATTTTGTTGTCTTAAAATTTAGACAAATTTATTTCTAACATTTAGACTCGTCCTTTTAGCTTTGGAATTGTATCATTTGTAGAAGATCTTGCATTTATGAAACCAATTTTTGGATGGTATGTTAGCTTTTATTTTTTCCGCATTTATACTTATGAAAGACTTAGTGTTTATGATATTTGTTTATCACTTATCTTTCCACTTTGTCTATTTATATGAAGTGGTAACTTTATTGGGTTGGCTTATTGGTTGTTGGGAGCATAGGTGCCATCCGACTTGAAAATTTAGGTCATGTCAGAGAGGTGAGCAAGATCAAGAGAGGGAGGAGAGAGGCGAGCGAGATCGAGAGCGGGAGGAGAGAGGATTGTATTTTGTATTTATTTTGCATTGTATTATGTACTTATTTTGTATCGATTGTATTCGAAATGCAACGAATTGTATTTTGTATTTATTTTGCATTGTATTCTGTATTTATTTTGTATCAATTGTACTGCAATACAATGAATACAACTGTATTCATTCTCTCTTTGATTGAATAAAATACATTTGACAGAGAGGATGAATGCATGTTGTATTCTTATAAATACAAATACAATTGATACAAGAACACAAAATACATTTTTCGAATACAATTGATACATGATATATTTGAATGAATTTCTTCTTATTGATAGGAGAGAGAAAACCAGAGAGAGGGTGAGAGAGAGGGAGGAGAGGCAATCGAAAGAGGGAGATGATTTGCTATAAAAACAACATATTGCTATTTATTGTAATATTTTTAAAACTATAAATATTTTCCATAAATAAGTTGTAATTTTTGTCCTTTTCCCAACTAAAATTTAACCTACTCAAATGTGATAAACCGACCCACCCAAGTTGTTCATTTCTTCCGTTCGGCCAAAACCCAAATTCCTAACCCCCAAATTAGTTCTTTAAAAGAATATGAACATGTAATGTGTGTTTTGTATGAAGGAAACTGTTTTCCTAAAAATGTATTCTTGGAAAATAAGTTGGTTTCTAACTTATTTTCTCATGTTTGGTTGGTGAGTGAAAAATATTTTTTAGATTTTTTTCTAGTGTATAATTCGTGAATAAAAAACATTTTTTAGAAAATAGCTTTTATTTTTTCTTGTGAGTAGAAAATACTTTTTAACAAAATACTTTTTGACTAGGAAACAAACCCCGATAATTGATTTAGCATCTGACCCCGACATCCAATTCAGGCACTGACCTCTACTCCCGACATAGAACATGACATTCGAACTAGAACCCAATCCTGAACATGATCCGAATCGAGACACGATCCCAAGACTCAACCCAAAACCTAACCTAGTTAGAGACCCAATAATCAAACTGGAGTATGATCTCGATATTCGAAATTGAACCCCACCCGAGATTCTATCCCGACCCATGACCCAACCCTTACTCTCAACCCCTACATCCGACTCAAGATCCAACTTTGAAATGGAATCAAACCTTGACATCCAACCCGACCCTCAACTCCAAACCAAGACCTAACCATGACCCTGACCCTGACCCCAACGTTGACCTAAGACCCGACCTCGATACTTGATATGTGATTTGAGACCCGATCTGACCCTAAGACCTGACCACAACCTAAGATCCAATGATGACCCTGATACTCGACCCTGACCCAAGATCTGACCACGACCTCGACACCAAACCCGAAACCCAACCCTAAAACTGGTTCAAGATCCAACCCCAACCATACACCCTATTTAAGATCCGACCCTGAACTCACCCCGACACCTGAACCCAACCTGATATTCGACAGTCGACTAGAGACTC
>JAJOOH010035236.1:0-15384 GCA_029582605.1 Solanum gracilifrons
ATTGAAGGTATCTGAAGCTTATTTATCTATGTGTCTTCCACCCATAGAGCCCCCATAGAAATCCCCCAATTATGGATCAAAAACCCCATTCTAGCTAGGGTTGATCTTACATTTTTGGTAGGGTTTGGGTGTGATTCCAATCTACTGGATATCACCCAATTATGATTGATTTATCTTTGTTTATTGATAATATGATAAATTCATCTGATTTCTATGATGAACCCTAATATAAATTGATGAATGTGATCTTCGAGGCTTGCCCTAAATGAGTCCAAATCTCAGACTCATCAACACCCCCAACCTAAACTTTTGCTTGTCCTCATGTAAAACTTAGGTTCAGCAGTTCAAAAAGGATGTCTCAAACAGTGCTACAAAATACTCAACATAAATGCACACAAGACTGAATTACTCATGCAATGATTATATGTGCACTCAAAGATTTAAGCTGGGAATGCACAATTATTAAAGATGCTCAAGCTTAACAAAAGTACTCAAATGCCCTCACAACGAAGGTGATTCCGTACTCTCACGCAATTTCTCAAAAATTTATATTTTTAGAATCATATACGACTCTCACACTCACAAAGATGAACCCATGCATGACTTCACCCATAGGTTTTCCCTTATTTTCCAATCAACATTCGTTTCAGCTCACTCAAGATCAAGAAGGTCTTTTCAAGGCTTAATGGGGCTGAGTGTAAATGTATGATCATTTAGGCTTAGCGGTTGCTACCCTCATGAAATGTAGTATGAACATCACTTTTCTTCCTTTTCTTCAACATTTTAATCATGCTCAAAATTCACCACATTATTTAACTTCCAATGGACGACCGGACACCCCATTTCTTTTTGCAACTTTCCAAACATTATTTCACAACTTTTTCATTTTTTTCTTTTGCTTTCTTCTTTTCTTTCTCTTTTTTTTATTTGGAGGGGTTCCATCTTTTTCAAGACTATGGCTTAAAGGGGAATTTCTTCACACTTCTTGATTTACCTTTTCTTTTCACCACACCCCCAACTTAGGCTTTTTGCCTAAGTTGTCTATTCAAACAAACCACACTTCATGAAAGTTATGGTTGACTGGATAAAGAGGGGTCACATTTGCTCAAGTCTCTTCCAAGAAAAGGATAAAGCTCAAACGGGTTCAAGAAAGGTTCACACAACTCACAAGGCTGGCCACAAAAAGAGGTATATTGTCAAATTGTTTCACATAACAAAATCGTTGCCTAAGATAATTTCAAGAGGTTGCATCACTTAGTCAACGGGACTAACTGGGAAAACTGTAGGTGTCACCACACATAATGTTCTAGGTAATTTTATCACACAAGGCGCTGCAATCAATATCAAACAAGACTTATTCGAGCTAGTGTGCAAAGTTCATCACAAGAGACTTCATTTGAAAATCGGCTAGTCACAACGAGATGCAAACTGTCCACATATTGTCTATGCAACTTCATTTGTGAATGACTAATGAATGAAGTTAGATGATAATGTTAATGATGATGAGTCTATTGAAAGACTATTCTCAATTGTACTCTAATAAATGATAATGACTCGTTGTGAGAGGACTTTCTCACAATAAGGGGATTCTTAGGTGAAAGGCTATTCTCATCTTTGAATCTACGATCTTTCCAATGAATGAATGTTGGGATCGGATGGATTCTCATTAGTGAATTGAGGAAGAGTATCTACTGACAATCCTTATATCACATTTTAATGAATGATGGGTTTGAGATGGATGCTCATTCATGCTTTGAGGTGGGGTATCTAGTAAAAATCTCTTATCCCATAATGAACTAATGTATTGAATGTTAAGTACTCCATGGGGAATGTTAAGTACTCCGGGTCGAGTATGCCGTGTTGCATCTAGGGGCTAGCCTTGGGTCGTGACAAATGTGCTATCAAAGCACAAAAGTTTGGAATGGTCTTAGAATGTCTCAAACCACATGTAGTAGAGTCTTGTTCATAGTATGAAGCGCGCCACATTTATGAATAGGAGGCTATTGGCTGTTAAGAAAGTCTCACTTCTTCATTTTTCAAGTCGTTCCATAGAGTTTAACTTTATAATATCTCTCTCTTATTCCTTATCTGATGGTCTTTAGTGTATGACCACTTGAAAGGAGTACCCTAGAAGGTGTGAGGGAGGAAGGTTGGTTGTGATGCCAATTATGGCTATGTGACTTGATAGATTTCAGATGATAAATTGTGAGGTTGACTTTAGTATGAATGGGTTGCTTTATGGTTATTTGTGTTGTTGGTAGAATCCTACTTAGTCAAGATGAGTTTTGAGGTATGCTGAGAGAGTTGATGGAATGTGGTGTGTTAGAAATTCCTAGATGTGTTGAGTGTGAAGGTTTGGTGATGTTTTGCTCTGACTTTAGAATGGAAAGAAGTGAAGTTTAAAAGAGCTAGTATAAGCTTTCTCCCAAGTGGGGGATAATGTGCTTAGATAATAAGGTCACTGGGTATCCTTGATGTTCATGAGTTATGCTTTATTGATGTTCTCACCTTAATAGGTGTAGTGAGTTCGAGGAGTTTAGACCCGGTGTGGTAGACTCATATGAGACTTTGAGTGGTGTACGTAAGGTTATTTGTGAGCAACCGTTGCTTAATGAGGACCTTCCTAGTTCAAAAGCAAGGGTATGTTGATGGTTTCTTGTAAGTTGTGAATGTCTTAATTAAGGTTTCTATGTTATATTCATGATAATCCTTAGTTGGGTTCACTCCTAAGTGGGGGATAGTATGTTGAATAGAAAGTGTTTTGACAGTTCTAATATACTTATCTCTTTCTTTATATGCTTATTCAAGCCCAAGACAAAGAGTTCCTTTTTGGCTTGTTTCATGTGAGTCATGTGTGATATTGTGTTTTCATGGTCTCCTTATATTATGCAAGTTCTAGATGAGTTTATGTTTAAATGGGAAAATGAGTTTTCATGAACTAAGTTCCTCTTGTAGATATGCATTTAGTATAAGTTGTCCATATGCTTCATGACCATAAATGTTGAACATGCCAAAATGTGTTGTTATGAAGTAATTGCATAATGCGCTTAAAGATGTTGTGATGAGCATGATATGAGTTGGACAAGGAAATTCCTCCAATGTAATGAGAAATGATGAAGTTATGTTACACATTGAGTTTGTAGATCTAGCTCCTACTTTCTAGTGTTGCATTGAGCTTATTGATGTAGAGTTGTTGTTTCCTCCTTGTTTTGTATTGTTTATCATGTTGCATGCATGATGGGTTGCTAGTCTTGAGTCGTTAACCCATTAATGTGTTTAAAGTGTCATTCGAGGAAGAATGTGCCTATATGGGGGATAATGTAACGACCCGTAAAACGAATAAGTGAAACTAGAGCCTAACTAGTGTTTGTTGTTGTTGAGGGTGTATTATGTTGTCCCGAGCTATGGTTGAAGGGTTTAGGGGTTAAATGTGAAGGTACGACTCTCCAAGGACCACTCCAGGGGTCCTTGAGGAGGACACTTAGCCTAACACCCAGTAGGTCACACCACGACTCGTGGACTTACTCTGTGGGTCAAGTCACTCTTGTCCAAGCCACAGCCCCAAACCACGCTTGACCAGGATGGGGCATGATCCAGACCACGGTCCGTGGTTTGGTGGTCGTGGTTCACCCGTGCAAAAGTTGTCAAGGGTTCGGCCAATATGGGGGTGGTTTGGTAAATTCATGTTAGGTCTAGTCTGGTTGGGGGACAATTTTAATTAGTTATTTATGGTATTTTAAGGGTTTTTAAAGTATTAAAACATATTTTAGACTTCATTATTTCAAAACCCAAAATACAAACCTCCCCTCCCCTCCAAAAGTTGTCTCTCCTGAAACTTCCATTGGAGGTGAAGACTACAAGCTTCCAAGGTCAAGACTTCAAGTTTTTCAAGGGACTTTCGTGGAGTTCCTCCATTAAAGGTATGGTGGTCTTCATCCTTTACTTAGTTTCTTTTAAGGAGCCAATTTCAAGGGTGATTTCAAGTCTTCAAAGTTTACTCACAAACCCTAGTTTTCAATCTTAGCATGGGTTCGATTCCAAACGATTTTCAAAAGCATTATTGCATTGAATTATGAATGAATTTTGAATTTTTGAATTTAATGATGAATTAAGATGATTTCTTCCTAGAACCCATGTTTTCCCCCAAATTCCTAAGTTGTGTTTTGAGATTGGGATGTGATTGATTATGAAGTATGTGAATTGTTTATGTTTTTATGGATATATAATGTTGAAATTATGTTCTTACTATTGCCTAATTGTATTGATCTAAGGTGTATGGGTGAATGTGATCCATGGCCTTGAAAGGCAAGGTATGAAGGTTAAGGTATGCTTATGACGTGAAGAACATGTGTGTGACCTCAATGAATGTGTTATGACCATGTTTAGAATGTAATTGTGTTGTGAATGAAAGTATATTCTCAATGTAGTGATTATGAATGAAGATGCTATATGTGAAAGATTATTCTCACATATTCACACATTTGTGAATGACTAATGAATGAAGTTCTATGATATTGTTAATGATGATGAGTCTATTTAAAGGCTATTCTCAATTATACTCTAATGAATGATAATGACTTGTTGTGAAAGGACTTTCTCACAATAAGGGGATTCTTAGGTAAAAGGATATTATAATCTTTTAATCTATGAGCTTTTTAATGAATGAATGTTGGGATGGATGGATGTTCATCTACGAGATGAGGCAGGGTATCTAGTAACAAACTCTTATCCCATAATGAACTAATGTAATGAATATTAAGTACTCCGTGAGGTGGATACTCATCCGTGAATTGAGGTGTATCTAGTTGCAACCTCTTGAGATGGACGCTCATCCATGAGTTGAGGAGAGGCGTCTAGTAGCAATCCCCTTATACCATAACTATGTGCCCACATAGGTCTAGCTAGTGGATTCACTTAAGCTAAAAACAATGGTCCTACCTTAGGCATGTGGGAATCCCTTATCCGGTGAGGGTGACACCGGGATTCCAATTGCTCACATTGTCTATGTCGATTAACGCTTACCCCCAAAAAGAATGTTAATGAACTATGGATTCTTAAGAATACACTACTTAATGTGGGTGGTGGTATGGGATACCATATATGCATTGCACAAGTAGGCTTTGAGAGGGGTCATGGTGTTTTCCTTTATAATGTTAATGAAATGAATGGATTCTTATGATAATGTTTATGAGAAGGTTTGTCTAATTTCTAATGAATGAAGGTTCTCCTAATGTATTGAAGCTAATGAAGAATGTTGCTTATATGTCTAATGTAAAGATGAATGCTATACTTGGATTGTATTATGAGTTACTTCCTTTTTTGTGACTTGTTGATTATAAATGTGCCGTGTCTATGATGACTTCAAATGAGTACTTAATGTGATTAGTAGTATGGGATGCTACTCATACATTGCACATGTATGACTTAGGGTTGTCATAGATGTTGGTCCTAATGTGTGGATATGACTTATGTAATGTTTATGTCTCTTGTGTATGAGTATGGTGTAGTTATGGTAAGGTTGAATTGTAAGTTCACTTTTGGTGACCTTAAGGTAGTACTTTAGTGTGGATGGTGGTATGGGACGATATCCATATATTGCACAAGGTATAGCTTGTGGGTTACTTGAGGTGAAGGATTAATGTGAAGGTAATGATTTATATGTTTGTTATGCTTTAATGTGAAGGTAATGGTTTATATGTTGATTATGCTCTAATGTGAAGAAATGGTCTATATGTTGATTATGTTCTAATTTGATGAAATGACTTGTATCTTTGTTATGTTTGTATATTATGCCTCTTATGCTTATGTTCATGAAGGTTTTCTCCAATTGGCATAAAGCATGGTTTTAAAAGAAAATGTTTGTTTTAAGCATGGTTTTTGGATGGCTTCCATACTTAGTAGTTAATTGTGCTAACCTATATTTCTCCTTTTTACCAAAGTGTAGAGTTTGGGAGATATTGATGTTCTATGCTTGAAGGATGGGTTTCTAAGGAGATTGGAGATGAAAAGTTGGTGAGTTCTTATAGTTTCGAGGACAAAACCCACTATGTTCCCTTTATGTATTTTACTTTATGTTTAGAGGTTTTGTTTGGGTTTAGTCCCAAAGTTGTATTCAAAGTATTAGATGGTTTGAGACATAGTATAGAAAGTCTTCCACTTGCTTTTCAATGAAAAATGTCTGATTGTAAAGAAAAGTTTTAATTCTCCTCTATTTTCCTATGTTCTTATGTTCAAAAATTCTATGAGGCTTGTATGAGACCCCTTCGGATGGAAACAATTTTCGTTATCGATTTCTATCTCTTAACTATGTCTAGCTAAAACCCCAATTCTTCGTGTGTGATTTTGTGAATATGGGTTGAATTTACTGCTGGGTATTTCTAATTGATTATTTATTCGCTATTTAGAGGTGATTTCATTAAGTAGTTGTGTTTGAATTAAATAGGGTTGTAGTTGCAAATACAATTTTATCTTCGTGTTTTTGACCTGCTCGAGAGAAAAGTTTTAAAACCAAAACTACTGAATAGATAGTCTGTGGTTATTGGGTTGTCGTGGGTTCAACTCGAGAGTGTGAATCCTAAATCCTCTCCCACACATTCAGCTCGAGAGAGTGAACAGACTAAGGCGAAGACTGTACTTCATTGCCGCTTATTGGTGTTCGAGAGAAACCGTTTTAATTCGGGGTAAATTTTTTACCCCCACTAAAGTCTAGCCTAGTTACCAATTTGCAGCGATTTACTATCACTAACATTTACCCGGTTGTGTATTTTAGCCCATATTCCTATAACATCCCAAGAATCCCGTCTCCATATTTGCATTTTCGTTTTAGTTGTCATTTTAGTTGATAATTACATAGAAAACCCCTTTGATAATTGACACTTGTGTCACCCTTTAATTTAAAATGTTTTTATTCCTAAATGTATAAAGCTATGATTAACTTGAACACATTTTTTTCTTTTCTATTGATTCTCAATTACAAACCACTCCCTTGGGACTCAACCCCAACTCACTAATTGGGTTATATTACAACAGAATGACTATGGATGCTTAGTATTGGATGAAGCACATGGATACGTCAAATCGAAATGGCGCCGCTGCCGGGGAGTGGTGTTAGTTGAGAATTTCTAGTTAGGTTGGATTTTGTTCGTCTTAGTTGTAGTTGTACCTACTTAATTTTAGTATTGTTTTGATTGTTTGTGTGTTACAACAGGAGGAATGAGTGTAAATAGTAATTGTGAACAAATGGATCACCTTCCGTTATAAGTGATGAGGTTCAAGGATAACATCCTGACCTTCAAGCAATTAGAATGAGAGCAAATTCATGCGTCGTGGCTCATTTTTAAAGCAATGTTGATACAATTCCCAACTCATGTGATTCTAGATTTAGTACTTCTGGAATGTTTTTATCGGGGTCTTAGCCTCGAAAATAGAATTATGGTTGACCAACTCTCTTCGGGCTACTTGATGAGACACTCCTATGAGACCGCAGTCAAAATCCTTGATTGTGTGGCCAACACCAACAAGGAGACTGAGAAGGACCAGCACTTGGCCACTTTGTTGGGTCAGCTAGATGCCATGACCCAAAAGGTCAAGGACTTCGAAGTACTGTCCAAAAAGACAGACAGGTACATCTGCACTCACGAGCATCGAAAGATGAAGAAGCAAGAGGACAGGAAAAATTGAAGAGGTCCTCTTACTTTTCTACACAAAGTCGAAGTACTCGACAGAGTGTTGGAGGAGATGAGAGAAAATATCTTGATGTTGAACCAAATGACGACCTCACATTCCATACTCATTCAACTACTAGGGTCCCAAATGGAGCTAGTGCTAAATGACCTCTACCCAGAACCAAACGGGGGGTTTCATTACGAAAATGAGGAAAACCTCACTAATGTAACTTAAGTGGGGACTTGTGTCATGCCACGACGTTAACTAAGGCACTTCTTGGGAGGCAACCCATGATTTTATCACTTTAGCTATTGTTTTGGAATAATGGTGTGTTGAATGTGCAGGTCAAAGTGTTGAAAGTGGGTGAAAAGTGCAAGTTGGCGAGCCAAAAGTCCAGGTCGTCGATTGCGATCTAAACCACCGGTTGGACCCCCAAATAAACTGAGGGACCTGTAAAACTAGGTGAGGTAAGTGACCACTCGACGTGTCACCAAGTGGGTCGGTGAGCACGAGTAACATTTTTGAATTGGTGAAATCTGGACGGTTTATTCAAGGGCGAAGGTTTAAATTTCAAACTCTTTCATTTTTTCCTCACTTTGCATCTTCACAAAGTCACATCCGCACTTAAGTTCTATATTTCTTGCACTTTTAGAGTATTTTTAGCATTGATTTGTACTCGGAATACATTGCCGCCTAGCATTTCAATATCAATTAATCTACATCAAAGGTTGGTTTTCCGAACCCCGAGTTTATTTTATTGAAATTGTACTCATTTGCAATGATCTTATCGTATCGTCCTGTTCTGGTCCTCTCTAAAAGAATTAGTATGTTTGAATGCCTAATATAAGTTGATAATCTTGCCCGTAATGTTTTTGATTATCGAAATCCCGTAGTCTTGTTCTTAAAATGAAGTAAATTTTATGGTTTTATGCTTGGGTGTCATGGGACGTACTTTAATTTCACTAGAGTATCCATTGATTTTGTTTTCGGGGGTTGCAGGGATGAATTCGAGAAGTTGGATTGAAAGTAGGCACGTTGGGTCATTTGGAGAGCTGGGTCGAGCTCACCGAACAACTCGGTAGTTCGCCTAGTGTCCCCATCTCACCTTTAATTTCATGCTAATTGTGTTGTTGGAGTCTGTAACTTTCGGTGAGAAGCCTGAGGTAGCCGAAGGAACTCGGCGACTCGCCAAAAAACTTTTTGATCGCCTTTTGTCTGCACCCCTGACCCAACCTTACACTTTAACTTTCGGCGGGCTAACCCAGTTTCCCGAAGCAATTCGGCGACCGGCCAACTCTTTCGGCGAGTCTGTGTGCGCCTAATTCTCTTTGTATTTTTTCAGATATTTCCTAACTCCTCCTCGAGGTTTTTTAAACATGACTAAATCAAAAGCAGCTGAAACAATAATACAAGTCCAAGAGAAGGCTAAGGGGACTACGATAATTGAGGATGTAGCTCTATACATAGGAAAAGCAACGAAACTTCACACAACGGCTAGAGGTCCACTTCTAACAAGAAGACCACTATCTATGCCCGGGCATTCTATACAACTGTGCATGTCTTTCTGGAGTACTCGCACGTGACAGACCCTAGGGGATTTGTCACTACCGTTTCTCCTGAGGTGACCCTGAACACTGATGCTCAGACTTAGAGTGATGCATTAGGCACTAATGCCCAAATAGATGGAGCGACTGTGTAGAGAGGACCCTCTATCTACCTCCATCTCTACCTTACTTTATTGCGGCTTGTGGATATTTTTATTCGCATTTGAGGACAAATGCTTTAATTGTGGTGGGGTGAGGCCCACCTTTTGTGTGACTTATTTTGTAAATATTCTTTTTGTGTTTATATATTTGGGCTTTGAGATAAATTCATGTTATACACTACTTTTGTGGATGCTTGAGCTTGTAGCTCCTCGTTTGTAATTGTAAATAATTTTTTACCCTTCCGGAAAAAAAAGCCTCTTCTTGTATGTGTTGAATGTGGCTGTTCTCTTGCAAATTTGTATACCGATTTTGATCAATACCGATGACTCAAATAGTGCTCATAATCGAACATAAATGAATGTGCGGCTATGACGAGGCCAATTAAAGTTACATAGACAATATGTGAACTCTTTGCATCTCGTTGTGACTAGCCAAGTATCAAATTTAGTCTTTAGTGATGAACATTGCACAATAGTGAAAGTGTGAAGTCTTGCTTGACATTGGTGCCAATGCCTGGTGTGATGAGCTTACCATGAACCATGTCTGATGACACCTAAAATTGGCCCAATTGGTCTAGTTGAGTATGTGATGCAATTTCATGAGATGATCTTAGGTAACTTTAAAGAGTGTGAACCAATTTGAAATTATACCTCTTTTGTGGCTTACCTTGTGAATGTGTGAACCTCTTTTGAGCAACCTCTGAACCTTAACCTTTTCTTGGAACAACATTGAAACCATTGCTGTCTTTTATTGACCCATTACCCATAATCCTCATGATCTGTGGTTTGTTTGAATAGCCAACTTAGGACAAAAGCTTAAGTTGGGGGTGTGGTGAAAAGAGAAGGCAAATCAAGTAAATGCAAAGGAGTCCCTTATGCCCTTGTTTTGAGAAAAATGGAACCCCTCCATATAAAAAAAAGGAGACAAAAAGAAGAAAAGATTGGAAAAGAAAAATTAAGAAAAAGTCGTGAAATAAAGTTGTGGAAATGCAAAGAAAATGGGGTTTACAATGACTCATGGAAGATGAATAAAGGTGACTTTTGAGCTTGAATAAAATTGATAAAGAGAAGGAAAGAAGGTGTTTTTCACATCACATTATATGAGGATTTTCAGCGTATGAATCTAAATGACCATACCATTACACTCAGCCCCATTACAAGTCTTGAAAATGACCTTTTTGATCTTGAATGAGCTTAAGCAAAAGTCGATTGGAAAATAAGGGTAAACCTATAGGTGAAATCATTCATTGTTTTTATCTTTGTAAGTGTGAGTGTTGATCTTGATTCCGCAACTTTAAATGATTGAACCTTTGAGTGAATATGGAATCATTCATTTTGTGAGGGCATTTTTCCGCACTGAATACTTAACATTCACTACTTTATTTCATTATGGGATAAGAAATTATTGCTAGATACCCCACCTCAACTCGCGTGAGGGCATCCTTCTCAAACCCAACATTCATTCCTTATATAGCTCATAGATTCAAAGATGAGAATAGCCTTTCAACTATGAATCCCCATATTGTGAGAAAGTCCTTTCAAAACATGGCATTATCATTCATTAGAGTACAATTGAGAATAGCCTTTCAATCAATACTTCATCATTAACATAATCATAAAAACTTCATTCATTAGTCATTCATAATTGTGTGTGTGTTATAATAACCTTTCACATAAATCATCATCATTCATACGTGTTAAATTGAAAATAAGTTTTAAATACTGACACAATTACATTGTAAGCATGATCATACGACTATCATTGAAATCACACACGTACTTCACATCACGATCCTTCATAGATCCATCATGAAATTGCCCTCTAAGGCCATACATCAATCGCAAATTAAACATCTAAGATACTACAATAGATACGGGAATTAACATGATTCAATAACTAATTCAATATAAATATAAACAATTCAAAATACTTTCATGATCAATCAATTCCCAATCACCATTCACAACTTATGAATTTGGGCAAAACATGGATTCAAAGAAGAAATTGACCATAATTCATCAATAATTCAACAATCCATTCATAATTCATCATATAAAAGCCTTTGAAAACGTTTTGGAATAGAACCCATATATAGATTGAAAAGTAGGGTTTTTTGGGAACTTTCGAAACTTGAAATCATCTTTGATAAGGATCCTTGAATGAAAATTAGACAAGGATGAATACTACCATACCTTTTAAGGAAGAAACTCCATGAAAATCGATTGAAAAAGATGAAATCTTGAGCTTGAGAGCTTGAATCCTTCACCTCCAATAGTGGTTTCTAGGGAGATAATATATGAGAGGAAAGGTGGGTTCTAATTTGTGTTTTGCAAGAATGAATTGGAAAAGGTGTTTTAATATTTTTAAAACCCTTAAAATACTTTAAATAACCAATAATAACCGTCCCCCAACTCAACTAAACTTAAAATAAAATTACCAATTAACCCTCACCTTGGTCGAGCCCTCGACAACAAAACAGTCATGACCTACGAACCCCACACCCACTGACCGTGGGTGGGTCCACGGGCCGTACTGGCTTCTTGTGGTTTGGTTTTGTGGCCTGACTTTTGGGGCCTTGACCCATAGAGGCCATCCACGGGGAGTGGATGGACCTACGTCCATTCATGAGTCACTTGATCTGGGGAAAGTTTTTGGATTCTTGGAGTCTTGAGGGTAAGGCTTTAGGGTTCTCCTCAAGGACACCTTAGTTGGTCCTTGACGAGTCACACCTTGACGTTTAACCCCTAAATTCCTCAACCTAAGCTCGGGAAGACATTTATAACTCATAACCACATATGAAACTCAAAACAAACTCGTTAGGCTCTAGTTTTACCTACTAGTTTTTCGGGTCGTTACACTTGTTCATGCATTGCACAAGTATAACTTAAAAATATTATGAAGCATGTCTCTTATATGTTATATTCTTAGCTTGGATTGAGTAATAGTACTTCTCTTTGAGTAGCTTGGACTTGCATAACTAGGGTGCTTTCCATGGTAGCTTTGACTAGCATAAGGTAGTATCCTTCTTGGTAGGCTTGAATAGGTAAATTGTAACCTGATGAGTCCATGATTTAGACTCTTTTAGGGCTTTATTTTGATAGATTTAGTGTCCTCAAATGCATATTTTGTCTTAACAACTCATGAAATCCTTGAGTTTCAGGTATTTGGAGTTAGAGACTAAGCATGGACACTATTAGGTAGAAAGGAACAAGACAGCTGAAAAGAACGAAGAAAAAATAGCCTGAGGATCTCCTAAAGCATTAGGCGAGTCATCGAATTGCTATGGTCTTGCCTAATGTTCCAGTGTTCCAAGCTCTAAAGGAGAAAATTGAGTCGGCGAGATCAAGGAGTAGTCGCGGAACGATTTTGCAATGCAGTACTACATCTCCCAATGTTACAGATTTTGAAGTTGCTAAAGGACAATGTAGAAAGGCGATGAACCAGACCAAAGAACGGATCGCCGAGTGGACCGGTGATCCCGACTAATTGCGCCGAGTGATCCTTCGAATCACACTTTTTGATAACTATAATTACCTGTTTGAATTTTTAGTTTAGTATCAAGTTTTACAATTCAAAAACCAGTTTTTAGAATTACTTAGTTTTAGAACTTAGTTTTTGGAGAAAATTTTCCTTAGCTTTGAAGAGTTGAAGATTTCCATTTTCTAAGCAATTGGAATTGGATAGTAAAGATTCTTCATCTCTGACGTGTGTAAAGACAATATTTATTGTATCCATTCGATGAAAACACTTTTCGCTATCAATTTCTATCTCTTTACATTGTCTAGACAAAACCCCAATTCTTGGGGTGTGATTTTGTGAATATGGATTGAATTTACTGCTGGGTATTGCTAATTGATTATTTATTCGTTGTTTATATCACACCCCGAGCCGACACCATGGGCGGGACCAGCACCCAGAGACTATTGTTGGACCCAAGTGAACCCTTGGCCTGGCTTTCTTAACTCAGCGGAAACCTAACTCAACAGAACAACTCAATACCATGAAAGGTTATAAAACAACTTAACTGATGCATAACATACCAAAAGGCAACTCGTGTCTCAAAATAAGATATTTACATATATACATAGATGAGAGACTCAAAACTAATGTCTATGAAGCCTCTAAAAATACTGAGATGGATGTTGGGACAGACCCTGCAACATCCTAATAAAACAAAACTAAGAGAACAAAATATCCGAGTCCTCCGGAAAGCAAGGAGGCTCACCAATGACTCTGGAGTGCTCAACTGGATCAACGACGTGTCGGATACTGATCCTGGGTACCTGTGTCTGCATAATAAAACGATGCAGGACAACTGGCATAAGTACATGGAATGTACGAGTATGAGAGCTGGAAAGCTAAACCACAACTTAAGCTTGAAAGGAATACAATGAAATCTTACCTTGGCTGTGTACGACTCATGTATAACTGAACTCAACATAAAGTAATAAGACACATGCAATGTATAAAGCTTATAAAACAGTGTACACAACTTAGTTCGTAAAGGATAAAACGATAACAAACTCAACTTTACCTATATGTAAAAGTAATATAGCTTTTGTGGGAGGTTCTTTAACCGACAACCACCACTATGAGCCCTAGTGATGATACAACGTTTTACCTCACGTTGCCCAAGGACCATCCTATACCTTGCCGTGATATAGGACCTTACTTTGCGTAGTGGATCCACTAGCCGAATCTTACGTGATCATCTCAAAAGAATGATACGTCAAGTCCCATGTTGGCGCATGGTTCTTATGGAGAGTTGAGTTAATATGAACTCGTGTCCCCAATTCGGTGCTCAATACTACTGCCAAAATACTTTGGCTCATAAGTGTCTTTAAACACATCTTTCTTTAATTGAGATAATTACTCGAAACTTATCCCAAAGGCTCTTTTGGAAAACATGGTTCCTTTCTTACTTTTATGTAAAAACATTTAGAAACTCCTATGGGAAATACATAGTTCCCTAATAACTTTGGAGAAATAGACTCGACTTTATGATCTTGACTTAACTTGAAACTTGATACTCTTCACTTGACTTGAAACTTGAGGCTCTTTACTTAGCTTGAAACTCTATATTCTTTGCTTGACTTGAAACTTGAAACGAGGTTAAAACGTTCAATAACGACTCTTGGAAAGCTTTAAAGACTTGCTTGGACTTACTTCCTAACTTTGCTTGACTTGGATTCTAACTCGCCTTAAATTGGATTATTGATTCAAGGTACATGACCACACGTTTACGGATGAATTCTTGACATTTAGACGTAACTTGAAGTGTTGGAAACAACTATGGAACATAGGTACAATACCAAGGAACATGCATGAAAGAGTGGGGAATGAAAGGGGTAGGTTGGAGTCCTTGGCGCTCTGCAAGGCGCGGAGCGCCAGCCCTTGAAGTTCAGAAGGGTCTTGCTGGCGCTCTGCAAGGCGCGGCGCCCCAAGGGGCGAAGTTCAGAACACTTCTTGGGGCGCTCTGCAAGGCGCGAAGCGCCACCCTCTTTTCCCGAAAACTCGACTTTTCTCCTTTTTTTCTCCAACTATAAACCTTCTAAACCACAAGGGTTGCATCCCCAAACACTAAGAATCATCCATCCCTCAACATACAATAGATTACAACTCAAATACACAACCGGAAATAGGTCCCCAAATCAACAAGGGACTTCAACAACACAATCAACAATATCAACAACAACCAACAACTTTAACAACACAACCAATGTTTTCTCAATAATAAAAGGAGCTTGGTTTGTGGGGGAAAGTATCAACCCAACACTATGAACTCACATACCTAATAGGGATCACCCCCGACGATATCCACGACGGAACTTGTTTGATCTCCTCTTCTTCTCTTCTTCTTCTTCTTCTCTTCTTCTCTTCTTCTTCTCCTCTTCACTCTCAAGCCCTAGATCTCACTCTTTAAAATGGGACAAAATGATCCAAAAATCATCCTAACACAACAATATAACCCCAAAAGAAATAGCTAGGGAAAAGACCAAAATGCCCTTAAAAT
>JAJOOH010035237.1:0-11931 GCA_029582605.1 Solanum gracilifrons
CCCCCCCCCCCCCCCCCCTCTAGGTCCTTTAACAATCAAAAGTAACCAAATTTATGACTCAAATTATGCACAAGTCCTTCTAAATGCTTAATATACGATGTGATCGATCATTTCTTACCTTATCAATTCATACCTTGAAAAAATGTACTACCACGAATATAGACTTACAATGAGAAAATTAAATTTTGATCAAAACTATGTAACACAATCCCATTTATCTATCAACATTAGCTCATACATTGAAGATCCTTATGGATTCACATATCTTAGCCTATAATTGATCGTCTATCCATCAATCTTACCGTATCCTTCGTTAAAATTCAATCGTACCATTTACCAAACTCAAAATCGTAAAAGAACTTATCACCACACTCAAGTCAAACATGTGTAGACTTCTTTCTCAAATCTTACCCAATTGCTTTTAATCAATCTGATGAACCCGTGACACTATTACCATAACAAGAGCAAAATATATAGAACTACGTATCTCTGAACTAAATTCTCAACCCTCTGAAGATACCTCCTTAGCCCTTGCAATCAAAGAAAATATTCTTACTCTCACCTCCTTTCGAAGGTTACATTGTATCCCATTATGTTTTTTCCCATTATGACTCTAACTCCTTTAAATTCTATTCGAGCGGTGTCCCAACATCTCCTAAAACTTTCCATACAACCAAGTTACTCACCAAATAGTAGAAAATCACAACCTTAGGTACTCGCAGTCGTTATTGCTATACAAAATTCTTTTAACCAACAATCCTTATTATATAGTTGCATCTCAATCGCAATCCATCACGAACTCTTATTACCATCATGCTCAGTTAGCTCTTGTCATCACCACGAAGTCAACCTTTTCATCAATATGACACCTTAAGCCCAATTATACCAATCAAATTCAAAGGACTAACCCACTTTTATATGCACTTTTTACTAAATTTTCAATTACCTTCACACAAGTATACTCTTTGAGACTTCCTTTACCCATAAGCTTGTCATTCTGATATCTATCCATTCACTTGGACCATAAGATGAAATCACCGGTCCTCATTAAGAACCCTCAGGATACACTTCTCAACATAACGCATTAATACCGTATCAATGATCCACCACTAAAATCTTTCTTATAAATAATGCTTAACCCAAGCGTCCGTAGTAACAAACTAGTTGGTTTCACAAACATGAATGCAACATCAAATCTAATTATATAAGCATGGGATAAAACTGATAACTCTTTAAGTAGTTAGTATTCCCCCCTGAAAATCGACGTACCCAATTTCATATACAACTAGTATCACACTGTGAAAGTCCATTAGATCGACCGCTAGAACACATCATACCTACCGAGAAGATTGTACCCAAATAGCCCACACATTTATATCTATTGAATGACTACAAAACATTATCAAATTATTCTGTCTCTATCCCAAGAGATATGCATTCTTTCTTAGATCAGATCGATAGTAGAAGTAACAACTCTATAACTCTAACCAAGTAAACTTCAATACTATTATAGTAGCGTATCATGACTTTCTTTGATAAACACACAATCAATAAAATCGTAGTAGATATTCTTATCTCAATTAGTGTAACATCATTCTCATCATTCGCTAAGCAACCCATTCATGTTATGATAACTTTACTAGTTATAGTTTCTAAAGGTACATGTCTATTACCTAGCCATTCCTTTAATTATTCCACTTCCAATTATCGAACCACTCTAGATATTGCCCATACCACACAAGTACTATTCTCGATGTTAGGGTAACTAACCTGAAAAAAAATAACATGTTTATGAAATCGCTCATTGTTCAACCTCATCATTCAAATATCCTCAAAATGCATCATCGAACCATAACCTCACACAATTTCCTTAAATAACTGAACATTCTAAAACTGATCACAGATCCTTTCAATAAGTCTATCACTTTTACCTTAATATAAGGACTAACCTTCAAGCCATACACAATACACCAACTTCTAACTTAAGGACCCATGCACGACTCATCACTATAAGTAAGAGAGGATGGAATGAAGCAATAAGAATTAGAACGAACAAAGGATGCACGATAGAGATTCAAGAAATGAAGATTTTTCTTAAAAGTCACTATAGCCTCTCGAAGATAAGTCTATCCTCGAGACTCTACTGTAGAGACTTGTACACGTGACTACCAGATTTTGGGGTTTTATTTTGAGTTGATTATGATTTCCGCATTAATTAGTAGATGGTTGTAACACCCCGTAACTATAAAGAACTAGAAAGAAGTTAAAAATTGGGAATATTCATTTTTGGAAAGAATATAAAAATCTGGAAAGTTGGTAAGTGTGTTAAAGTTGAGTTTTTGGTCAACTTACGACCATAACTCCTAGCTCAGGATGAGTTAGGTGTATTTCCAGATATCGTACGAAATATCTTGGAATAATATTTCCAACGCCGCTGAGTTTACGCAATTCTTAGTTCGTATGAGTGAGATATGTCCATTGGAAGTTGTGTTGTTCAAATAAGGAAATGTCCAATTCGGATTTTTAAAGGGTGTTTTGGTCTTTTCCATACCCTATTATTTTAATTCGTTTTTAGGAGATTAATTGGGGTAAAAGCAGATTTTAGTCAGCTTTGAAAAGTTGAAGTTCACGCTAGGGCTTGCAGAAAAGAGAAAAGAGGAGAAAGGAGAAGAAAGTTCAAGATTCGTCGTCTTCGTAAGGAATCGCTTGTGAATTTCATCAAGGGGTGATCCCTACGAGGTATGTGATATCATATAGCATTGGGTTAGTTCACCCACGCGCCAAACATATTTAATTCAGCGATTTTCATCCTAAAAGAGTTAGAATTTGATGTTCTTGAGTTGTGTTCTTGAATTGTTTTCATTCTTAAACTTACATGTGATTGATGGGTTTTCTTGAGACATTTTAGCGATGTTAAGAGTTGTTTCTAGTTAGATTCTAGTGTACATGTTTTGGGTATCTGAATCTAAGAAGATATTGAGAAAAATAATCGATTAAAAGCGATTTAGGATCAGAAAATGAGTTGAAAATGTCGTTGGGTTTGCCTGGGAAAGGGCTGGGGCGACGCGCCCACATAGCACCCAAGGGGCTAGCGTGGCGCACTAGTAGTGTGCCATATTAGAGCCCTAGTAAGTTGGGTCTGGCGTAGCGCGCCAAGAACGAGCCCGGATCGTCGTATTTCACTAGTTTTTCGTTGTTTAGCCCGTTTAAGTCCTTCTAAAGTGTATTAACACTTCCTATTGATTCTAACTACTTTAAATGACTTCTAACCATCTAGAAATCATCCAGAAACATGAATCATAAATTTGAATCCATAAATTCAAAATCAAGGAAAGTGAAGAGCCAAGTCTAGGAAGTTCTTCGAGTTTTTTCAAGAAGTCTTTTGCAAATGCTTTTAACTTTGTTTTAAAACTTAAAGTTCAAGTTGAGTAAAGAGTAAAGAGTAAAGTTTGAAGTTCATTTCTTCAAAAGTATATGGGACTATGTATTCCCAAAGGGTTTAAAATGATTTCACATTTAAACAAGAAAGGAAACCTTGATTTCCAAAGAGCCTTTGAGCTAGCTTTCAATAAAGAGTAACACTTTCAAAATTAAGCAAGAGGGGAAACTTTGATTTCCAAGATAGACTTTGAGCTAAGTTCTTGAGCAATTAGCTCAAATCACAGAAATAAGTAGTTTTTAAACATAAGAGCTAGTATTATATTTTGGGAGTAGTATTGAGCACCGATATGGGGGAGAGTTCAGACAACTCACAGCCCCCATAAACCATGTAGCCATCATGGATAGAAAAGGGTCATACTTTTTAGATGATTCCTTTAGTGCTTTTTAGCATAAATTAGTGGATCCAGTTAGTAGTTCAGGTTCTATACCCTCGACAAGGCATAGGACGGCCCTGGTAGCGTGAGGCAAAACACTGTATCATCACAATAGCTCTTACGTGATGGTTGTCAGTTAAGAGAAACTCCAACAGAAGTAATTGTATTCTTATATACATAGTTTATTGTATTTTTACATACATTTCAGAGTTATATGTATCTTTGCATACACACAGAGTTGACATCATGTTTTTAAACAACTTTTCTTTATATTGCACTTGTTTTAAGCTGCTTTATATTGAAATGAGTTCAGTTATGTTTAGTTGAGTTGAGCCAGGTAAGTTCTTCAGTTCATTTCAAGCTTATGTCTTGTTTAGCATTCCAACTCACATACTAGTACATTCAATGTACTGATGTCAATTGACCTGCATCTTCTTATGATGCAGACACAAGTAACCAGGATCATCATCCAGCGCCTCGTTAATCCAGTTGAGCATTCAGAGTTAGTTGATGAGCCTCATTGCTTTCCGGAGAGATCCTTTGTTATCATTTACTTTTTTTTAGTATTTCATTTGTTAGGATGATCGGAGGTCTTGTCCCAACATCTATCTCAGTTGTTTTAGAGGCTTCATAGATAGTCAGACGTTAGTTCTTTAGTCTTATCATTGTCATTATCTTATGTCAAGACTTGAGTTTGCCTTAATGGTTAATTGAATGTTCCTTTATAACATTCCAATTTATTTCATAGATGTATCTTTGTTGAGTTAAGTCTTTCGCAGAGTAAGTAAGCTAGGACAAGGGTTTGCTTGGGCCAGCAATGGTTCTCAAGTGCCAGTCCCGCCCAGGGTGTAGGCTCAAGGTGTGACAATGGTGTAGTCGCTTTCTCTTGTTTTACTTCCGCATTCACCGTATTAATTGGATATTAGGCTGACTTGTCTTGGTGGGATAAGATGAGTGCCATCACATCCATTTTTGGGTCGTGACATAAAATGAAAGTAATAATTACTTTTGTGAACTTCAGAATACAAAATGCACATAAATTTCCATGAAGTCAAATGCTACTATATTAATTACTCCCTCCATTTCAAATTAATTGAATTGTTGAGATATTTTTTATTTTTTAATTGTTAAATTTTAAGACTACTTTTAAAATATTCTTTCGATTTTACCCTTCATTAATTTTTTTTATTTTTTATTTTTTTTAAAAAAAATTAATTTTGGACCACATGTCCTTTTATTTCTTCTCCAAATGGAAGCAAATAGTAAAGGCTTAGTAGCCCAAATTACATCAAAGTCGGATAGCCCGAATTAGGAAATAAAAGCAACTTAAACTAGAACCACGTACATACTCTCCCCAACATAGGATTTCCTAAAGAACACTTTCTAATTTTCTCTCTCCTAAGCACCGCCGCATCCATGATCTGGTACCCTTCTCCCCCTCTTTGCTTTATATACATCTTGCATCCATTGATTTGGAAGTGTAGTTGTGATATCCAATGGAAGTGTTTGGAATTCATGGTGAATTTTTTGCTGGGATAATCTAGAAGCTCCTTTGAAGGTACATCGAGCTCCTGAATAAGGTTAGTGTTGCAATGAATGAATGGGTTTGACTCCCCCCTTTGTGCTGGTCCTTCTGGTAAGCTGATGTATCTTTGGCATATACCCAACTAGATCTTCTCTAATTAGACATAACATTGTTCTGTCAATATCAAACCTTGTGTATATCTTTATATTTATGCTTTGTCTTAGCTTGTAGTGTCAATCCTTCGTGTTTTAATTCGCAATGTTGGAATTTTATGCTTATCTATGTTGATGATTCTTCTTCCTTTGCTTGGTAAGTCGTAGAAGCTCTGTGCTTGCACCCCCTCTGCTCGATTGAATGATATATTTTCTAGATAATCTGCTAATTGGTTAGCTTCTCTAAATATATGTTTTACTTGAACATGCTTTCTAGTTATGCTCTTTTGTATATCCTCCATATTTTCTGTTTGTGTCCAAGGGGTTTTCCACTGTTTTGTTATAATGTTTTTGAGTGCTAAAGAGTCTATTTCCAATATTATCTTCTGAAAATTCTGTAGCTCAGAGTATTTCAGTGCCATCCATACCCCCATCAATTCAGCTTCCATATTTGTAGTCTCCCCAATGCACTGTGCTTCAGCATATATCAAATCACCCTTAGTATCCCTTATGCTGAAACCATATGAACTTTGTCCAGGATTTCCCCTGCAAGCCCCATCTGTATTACGCGTCACCCAATCTGCACCTGGTGGATCCCAGTGTACCACTCTAAAATGTAATTTTGGCTTATATGTGTTTAGTATGGCAATCATATCCTTCCAATCCTGATCACCTCCTTTTATCCATGGATATTTCACTCTCAGTAACATTTGGGCTGTTTTATGACATTGACTCTTCATCTTCTCATCTGTCACTTCTCTTCCATCTCTTCTAGCATTCCTTCTCTTCCATAATTCTCACATTATAATAGCTGGCATTGCCTTGAGCATTTGCCGCAACTTATGTTTTGCTAGCCAATCCCACCAAGTAGTGATAAGTTGCTGCAAACGTAATCCTTCAATGTTTATACCTTCACAAGAAGCAAAGTGATTCCATAGCTTTTAAGCTATAGGAGCCGTTAGAAAAATGTGTTGTATTGTTTCCTTTTCCCCCACATTACAACAATTGCATTTGGACACCATATATACTTTCATCTTCTTGAGGACATCATCTGTTGGGATTCTCTTTCTCCATACCCTCCAAAGAAAGAATGAAATTTTAAAAGGGAGCCCTTTTATCCAAATATTATTTCTCCATTCATACATCTTTTTTTTCTTCGCATTAGTTGAAATGCTTATTTAACAGTGAATTCTCCTTGTGTATTGCCCATCCACAATGCTTTGTCTTCTCCCTTCATTCTAGGATTAATGTTCTCCAGAATGCACTCCACCATATCTTCAGAAATTAGCTGTCGTAGTCTGGATATATTCCACTGTTCATTCAAGATCATTTCCTTTACTTCCACCTCCTCATTTAGTCCTTGTGATTCAGTAAAATATAAAGCAGCTTGCTTTGTCGAGTTGTCCATCCAAAAACTAGCAGTCCCTTCTTTTTGTTGCCACCATATCTCATGTTCCACTTCCTCTCTAATTCTTATCATCTTTCTCCAAATCTGCGATGCCCCTCTGTTTTGAGAGATTGTAGGGTGGTGCTTTTTACAATATTTGTTCCACATAAATGTACTCGACAAAGATGTTTTAGTTCTAAAATTTCACCACAACTTAGCAAATAGAGCATTAGATATATCCACTAGAGACCTAAAAACTATTCTCCCTTCTCTCTTAGGATAACACATATCTGACCAAGCAACCCAGTGTTTGCCTTTAACTCCAGAATAGTTTCCACAGAAAAACTTTGAAAAAATCTGGTGAATCTGATCTATCACACCTTTTGGAGGTGTCATAGTAGATAACATGTATATAGGCATCGACTGTAATACATGATTTATCAGAATGAATTTTCCACCAAAAGTCAAGAATCTATTATGCCATGAAAAAATTCTTGCAGCAACCTTCTGTGAAAATCCTTCGAAATATCTTTTATTCCCCTTCCCATAATATATGGGACAACCTAGGTACGTGAATAGGAAGTTTCCAGGCCTTATTCCAGTCAGTTTTCTCAGCCTTATAGTCACCACCAAATGAGCTTTTTCATGAAAATAAAAGAAGCTCTTATCTTTATTGATCATTTGTCCCGACACTCTTTCATACTCCTTTAATACCTTCATCATTTATAGCACTGATTGTCTCTCTGCTGAACCAAAAAGAATGGTGTCGTCCGCATATGCTAGATGATTAATATTAGGGCTCCATTTCGGCATACCAAAACCTTTAAATGACTTATGTTCATTAGTATCATTAAGGCTTCGGCAAAGAACCTCAGCTGCTATCATAAATAATGTTGGGGGAAAGTGGGTGTCACCTTGTTTTAGCCCTCTAGTAGAGTGAAAGAATCCATGGGCCTGTCCATATATCATTATTGAATACCAATTCACCGAAATCAACCAACCTCCAGATCATATCTATAATTACCTCTGAGAAACCAAATTTTCTTAGAACTTTGGTCAAAAATATCCAATCAACCCTATCATAGGCCTTAGCCATATCTAGCTTTACCACTACATTTGTTTCTTTGCTTCTTAAGTGCATGTCCCTCATTATTTTCTAGGCTAATAACACATTTTCTATTATACTTCTCCCTTTAACAAAACCACTTTGGTTTTGAGAAATAATATTGGGCAAAACTCCTACTACTCTTTCATGCAACAATCTCGAAATCACCTTATTTGTGAAGTTGCTAAGCCTGATAGGTCTCAGATCTTTGAATTCTTGCATATTCTTCTTTTTTGGGATCAATACTAGATTAGTATGTGTGATGAATTTAGGCAGATCCTGCCCAAAGAAAAAAGCTTTGACTAATCTTGTAATGTCTTCCCCTATAATTTCCCAACAATGTTGAAAACATTTCCCTGAGAAACCATCAGGCCCTGAAGAAATCTCTCCATTCAGCGTGAAGACCACATTTCTTACTTCCTCAATACTTGGAAGCTTGTGCATCTCTTCATTCTGCTCTTCGCTGATTAGTTTAGGGATATGTTGCAGCATGCCAAAATCCAAATTTCTTTCCTCCTCTGAAAATTGGTCTTTAAAATATTCTACTACTGCTGCGCCCTTTTGTTCATTAGAAGATACTTCAACTCCTCTCATATCTTTAATACGCTCTAAGTGAAGCTTCTTTCTTCTTCCCCGTACTTAGGAATGAAAAAACTTTGTGTTTCTATCCTCTTCTTGAAACCATTTCATCCCAGCTTTTTGTCTCCAGTATTCCTCCTCATACCTAGATAATTCCTCAACTCTGCTTCCATTTTACTTAATTCTGCTATGTTAGCTTGCGTGGGCTGGACCTCGAGTTGCTCCTCTTTTACTTTGAGTACATCTTCCAAAGTGGCAATTTTCTGAAAGACGTTACCAAAAGTGTCTTAGCTCCATCCTGTCAAAGCCTTTTTTGTGTTCTTCAGCTTGTCCTGAAACACTATGAATGGGCTTCCCTGTCTATCCAATCTCCAATGCTGTCGGACCACCTCCTCGAATCCTTTATGTTTAGTCCAGAAGTTAAGGAATCTGAATGGTTTGATAATGGGCTCATTAAGTGTATAACAAACCATATGTAAAGGTGCATGATCTGAACCCTGTCTCACAAGATGATGGACTTCACTAGAAGGGTATCAATCTAGAAATTCATGATTTACCAAGATCCTATCTAATCTCTTGAAAATACATTCCTCTTCTACTGTACCAATCCACCATGTGAACATACTTCTCGAGAAGTTTAGCTCTGATATAGCGCAGTTGTTGGGGCACTATGCAAAGTCCACTGCTTCTGTTTGGGTAAATGCTAGGCCTCCCAGTTTTTCTTCTTCCCTTAAAATTACAATGAAGTCCCCTCCTACGATCCATGGATTATCATTCTCTTCAGCTATATGCACCAGATCTTCCTAGAGTTCCCTCATTTCCTCATTACTACACTTAGGATATACTGTCGTCACCAATATACTAGTGTTGTATTGTGATAGCTTTATAGTCAATTGTTGAGTAGTGTCTAATATGAGTTGGCCTTTAAAATCTTCATCCCAGAAAATCAAGATTTTTCCTGTCGAATTAGCTAGAGCATTTTTGTATCCTAGCTTACCTCTATATTGTTCAATCTCACTTGTCTCCCTGAAAGGTTCCATGATAGCTAAATATTTGTAATGATGTCTTCTATTAAGGTCAATCAATCGCTCAAAGGATTTCTGAGTGTTGACTGACCTTATATTCCAGAATATTATTTTGTCAATCATTGAGAAATCTCTAAACTCCGTTTCTTATTACTCCTTGTTCTGACCTACAGTGGTATGATTGATTTGCCTTTTTTCATATCCCTCTTCAGACTATTAACATGCCTTGGTGATAGATCACCAGTCCTGCTGATTTGCTGAATGTTTTCCTCTATCTCCTCATCCTCATCAATCTTCTTTATTATGCTTTTTATGGGGTCCTCCGAGTACTCTCTCATGGGCATATCAAGTTGTATCGGAGTACCTGCAATCACTAATTGCAAACCTGTTTCTTCCATGGTGCCAACATCTAGTTTTTGTGTTCCCAAGTCCCCCTTTGATTTAGAACTTCCCCTTTCCTCTTTATTCTTCTCTGTCTGGGTTGCTGTGGCTGGAAGTGTAAAGTTGCTCTCTACCCACTGTTTTGTAGAGCAATCTTTGCCTACAAAATCTCTTGGTTGCCGATGTTTAATGCTCTCCGTCCCTTTTCGTCATTGAGTGCCTCAAATTTGTTTGTGGTAACAACACCCACCTTATTCCATACCTGACTACTCTTTTTCTTGCTGGCCCCTCCTTTATTTTGCCTACTTTCTTGAAATCTTTCCTCATTGTTCTTCACTTCCCTTCTTCTATCTTCTTCTTTCCCTATGTGCCCCTTAATCATTGTATTTGTTCTTAGTTCTCTTTGTTGCTCCATTCCTCTTTGTCCATCTGTTTTCCTCTCTATTCCTTCTTCCATTTCATTCTCCATTGTCGTCTGCCTATTTGGATGAAGTTCTGGATGTTCCACATAACACTGTTGTTCATCGTGTCCTTATATCATACATGTCTTACAATACTTGGGCATATAATCATATTTAATCTTGATCCACTTCTCTTGCACCTCTCCATTGCTTCTTATTCCAATGTTAATTCTCTTTGAAAATTCTCTGAGTAGATCTACCTCCACCTTTACCCTGGCACAACTGGGTCTTGTTTGGTTTTTTAGTCACCATATCCACCTGTAGAGGTTTACCTACTGCAGCCGCCAATGAAAATATTGCTTCTTTCCCAAACAAGTTTGGGGGCAATGATGGAAAGGAGATCCATGCTATTGTTGTCGATGTCTCCTCCTCCGGATCAAATAGCGGATCCCACTTCAATGTCCTCATTGGGTATGACCAATTTTGCTGTTCAATGTAAAACACTGGTTTGGACAGCAGGTTGACATAATCTTCCAGTAGGGTGGCCCTGATCAGTACATATTTGTTGGTCAATAGTCCAATATTGTATTCACCTTTCAATCCACATTGTTTTGGGATTAATTTACGTAGCTCCTGTATGTCAGGCCATCCATATGAGAACTTTCTAACCACAGTGTATTGAAGGTTCTCATTAACTATCATATGTTCAACCTTAGATTGATCCCATATTATTCTAAGTTCTCCATGCAAATACGAGACTGGTTTTATCGGCATCAATTTCACTTCCCCAGCTATTGATCGAAATAAACTAGCATAAGTCTGCTGACCAGCCTCCGTCAGAGGCTGGCCAGCCACCGTCACAGTCATAATGGCAGAGTTTGTCGGCGGCGCTAACCCTCAAGTTTTTAGTTTACGTAACTGTACCCTTCATTAGTTAGTATTGGAATTAGTTATTAATTAATGTTTAGTTATTTTAATCATAAATTTGACAATAATTAATAAAGGTAAAAATGAAAAGTTATGTTTAATTTATGTCTTAATCTTTTTTTTAAAGGGTGTGAAACACCTCAATAATTCAATTAATTTGAAATGAAAGGAGTATAAGTTATATATTCAAATTAATAGTGTTAAAATAGAGAAGGGGAAAAGATTTAGTTAGACACGTTTTCTTGTACCAAATAAATACACACACTTTTATGGATATTTTAATCTTTTTTGATTTTACACCTTCTCACTTGTAGTGTTTATAACAATAACAATAACAATAACAATAACAATAACAATAATAATAATAATAATAATAATAATAATAATAATAATAATAATAACAATAATAATAAGAATAATAATAACAATAACAATAACAATAACAATAACAATAACAATAACAATAACAATAACAATTGTTAACAATAACAATTGTTAACAATAACTATTGTTAACAATAACAATTGTTAACAATAACTATTGTTAACAATAACAATTGTTAACAATAACTATTGTTAACAATAACAATTGTTAACAATAACTATTGTTAACAATAACAATTGTTAACAATAAC
>JAJOOH010035239.1:0-12181 GCA_029582605.1 Solanum gracilifrons
CCCCCCCCCCCCCCCTCAATTCAGTTTCGCCACTTAAGAAATTTTTAATCAGTAGTAAAGTGAACAAAAAATAAGGGCATGGTAGTGAACCTCCAAATTGATGGGTTCCAAGCAATGCTACCGCCTCTGCAATCTAGTCATTAGTTAAAACTACATGCCAGTGTACTTTCACGTAAAATAACACAGATAAATGAATATATAGTATAATTTCTGGAATTTCTTGCTCAACAAAAACTTATACCTCTAGACTATTAAAGAAAACAACAAAACACACATTAACCTGCAAAGTTCACGCAAAAGAGTCCTGAAATCGATATCAATGTTCTTTCAGTACAATTACTTTCTCTGTAATCTTCAAACTGCAAATCAATAATAAAAGTTCAACAAATCAATATAATGTATGAAGGCTAGTCATATAAAATTATAAGTACTTGAGGTAATATACTTGCCTAAAGAACAATCTATAGAGTGTCGCAGGAAATACTAAAAATTATTGGTTGAATGATATTTTAATTGATAAAGAGATCTACCATTTTTGCAGTGGAAAGAAGGAAGCCCTAAAATCAGAAATGAAAAGAGGGAAGCCCAAAAAGATTTACCACCAATTTATTTTTTCCTCTATATATGGAAAAAAAACTCCATATTTATTGCTTCAAATCTTATCTCTTCCAAATAATTTGAAGCCTTTAATCTCTGGAGAGAAAATTGTAGATGGGACTGATCAATTATGGATTGTTTCAACCTTTTCTCGCTCAAATGGGTCTTGGACAGCCTTTAAGGCATACAAAAAGATGTCTTTTTAATATATATATTACGCTTGCCACATACTTAAAAATATGGTGGATGGTTCAACTGGAAAATGGCTCAATTTTCAGTTTCAAGGTCGAGGGTTTGAACCCTCTTAGCAGCAGTTTTTTTTTTACGCAATCCTTTACTTCAGTTTCTCCCCCTCCCCCCCTCCTCAATTAGTTTCTTTATTTTATTCTCGTTACTTATTTATGTATCTTTAATTGATACGAGTATTATGTGATATTCTATATTAATTATATATCAATATTAAACTTTGAACGTCACATAAAGACTGATAAAAATATGTTTAAATAGTTTGTTTTAGTAAATATTTTTTATATGATGGATATAATTATATATTAAAGCTTTTGAATTTGAAAGTTCTTTCAATCTTTAACATCGATCACATGACTAAGTGGAGATAACTTGATTGAAATTATTATTATTTTCTCAACTGTGTGGTATTAGATGATGTATAGAAATTTGAATTTTTTAGGTGAAAAATCTCTTGTTTTGTCAAAGTTATAGAGAAAAATGTCTCTTATTCGTAAAAAAAAATCAAGAAAAAATATAGGTGTATATCTTTAATATTAGAATATTTAAAAGAAAGAAAACATTAATAAATATGTATATTTGACAAATTCCTTTATAAAAGTCCAAAAACACTAAATACCTATTTCTTGTAAAAGAGAACGTAAATAATAATCAAACATCACTAATTCTTGTAGACATTCACTTCCACAAGCCACAATGGTCATTTTTAGCAGGGGCAGAGTGACAATATAATGGTGTAAGGGTGTCCAACCAGACACCCTCCGTTTGAAAATTAAACCGTATATATATAAGTAAAATGATATCCTAAATGGTTAAATATAATATTTTGGACCCCTTTAGAATATCGATTTGATTTTTGATTTTTTTTAAAGTATAAAATTCTAAATAAAACTTAAAAATTTTTAAAACAGATTTATTAACCAACTTTTATTGACATAATTAATATACTGAAATTTGAATTGATTGAAACTCTTGTCAAGTTCTTACAGTAAAATTCATATAATTAAAAATACAACTTACATGTAAATTAAAATAAAATTATACCTTTACACCGATAATATTATGAGAGCATGTTTAGATTTTTCTCACTAAATAGTTAGATCGAAGTTCGATCCGTTTATCAAAAATGGATATTATGAAGAAGATGAAAAAAATTTATTCAACAAAAAAACAAATCTTCAAAAAAGAATCAAATCTCATATAAGTAGTACATCAGAAATTAATATATAAACTACAAAATAGTATACATATCTTAAGAACAGGCTTTACCTAGATAATTCATATCTTTACTATACATTAAGGGGTCGTTTGGTGTGATGGATAAAAGGAAATAATCCTGAGATAAATTTTTAGTGACATTTAATTCATTGTTTGTTGCAAAGGTAGGGATAACTTATCCTAGGATTAACAATTAGTCCAGGGATAAGTTATCCCTCACTGGGGGAGGTATAGTAATCCCAGGATAAGTTATCCCGGGATAAGGTGGGTAAATTAACAAAAATACCCCCTTAAACTCTCTTTTATACACAACTTTTACATTCAAACATATTAACACAATTTTTAACAACATTTATAATAATATTCACAACCTTAATTTTTCGTTGTTTTTATGATAAATATATTTTTCTATTAAGAATTTGCATTTTATAATTAAAATTTTTATTTATGAATATATTATAAGTTGAATTTATTTGCATAATATTATGTTTATTTATATTTTGATTTCTCTTAAAATGTTCACTCCACTACTAAATTACATATTTTTCATTAGATAGTTTATTACTCACTGAAAAATTATATTTTATCTATAATTTAAATGTATACAACTTTAATAATAAATTTTCTTTTACTTTAATAAACTTAAAATGAAAGTCTTAATTTTTAAGCTAAATGAAATTAAAGTTTTACTTTTAAACTAAATAAGATGAAAGTTTTATTTTTAAGCTAAATAAGATGAAAATCTTATTTTAAGCTAAATAAAAAGAACATTCTATTTAAAAGCTAAATAAGATGAAAGTTTAATTTTTTAGTTAAAAAAGATGAAAGTTTAATTTTTAAAACATACGGCACAATCATGAAAATGCACACACCAAAATATTTAAAATAAATAAGATGGAAATTTTATTTTTAAGAATTAATAACTAATGCTTGCGAAGAAAATGTAAAAAAAAACTACAGAAGGTGAGGATATTTTTGTAAACAAACAACTTATTCTCAAAAATTATACAATGAATATTGGTTTGAATATGACAAACCAAACAAGTAATAAAAACTAATTCCAACATAACTTATCATAGTATAACTTATCCCAGTATAACTTATCTCAACATAACAAATCCCACCATAACTAGTATTCAAACCAAACGACCCCTAAAAATTGATCATTTCTTTTGTAACAGAATTTTTTAATGCCTCTATTTATAGGACATAATATGGAATTTGAAATGGTATCATAAACATGCACTTTAATTTGATTTAGGAGTCATGATTATGAAAAATCAGGGGAGTAACGAAAATAAAAACAATTAATTTTTTTATATGAAAGAATATAAATAAATGGGATGGTAATTGTCACATTCATTTTTTACAATAATAAAAAATAAATAAATAGAAAAAATTGTCATAAAAGTGAGAAAAAAAGATATAAATAGGAATCTTGACTAATGAGAGGTGCCTAATAGTATTCATTTATATAGCTTTATATTACATGAAGGTGAGGTTCAATTGATAAATATATCGATCTTTCGGGATCTTTCAACTTCTGTAGAATAACAAGAAAATGTTATTTCTTCTTCCACAATGGGTATTGTAAAGAACTCAAATTACATTTGCTCATAAAAATTAAACTTGACTCATTTTAATAACAACGAGCGTAAAAACGAGATATTTTTATCATAAAGTAAAGTTTGTTCAAATCATATAATTTGGGAGGCAAATTTGGTCAAACTTTATCCATATATAATGATAAATAATTTTTAAAAATAATTAGATTTTAAAAATTAGGTGTAAATATCTGTAATTAGCGAATAATAATATGTTTAATCAGTGACGGACCTAGGATTTTCGTTTAGGGGGTTCGAAAAATAAAAGTAAAAACATGTAAATAAGCCTTTAGAAATGGAAACCTTGAATTCTTTCGGTTTAAAACCACAGTTTTAGCACGTTTTTAAAGTAAAAAAATAAACTAAAAAAGAACTTGAAAAACAAAATTGAAAATAAAAAAAAACTAAAAGAAACTGAAAAAAGAAGAAGAAGATAAAATGCGTACAAGAGATTCAAACCATTGACATACAACCTAATTTCAGGGGGACTTGCCACCGCGCCATCATTTTCTCTTTGTTATTGAGGGGGTTCAAAATATATATATCTATAGAAATACAAAAAAATTACCTTATATATACTGTGTAATTTTTTGCCGAAAGGGTTCACGAAGCCACGTGGGTCCGCCCCTGGATTTAACATTACCTTTCATCACATTTCATAAAAATCAATGACATATTTCAACATATGACATAATATATTCGATATTTGTATAAAAAATTCATTCTTTTAGCGAAACTTTCACTATATGTCGATCGAATCAACGACATTTTGCAATAAATATCATAATATATTTGACATTTGTATTAAATTCGCTATTTTAGCAACAATTTTGCTAAAAGTCACTAAAATAAATGACAGTTTACAACAACTGTCACTATTTTAGTGACATTTTTTCCAAAGGTCACTAAAATCAATGACATTTTGTAGTAAATGTCATAATATATTCGACATTTATGTTAAATGTCACTATTTAAGTGATATTTTTTCTAAATGTCACTAAAACCAATGACATTTTGTAATAAATGTCATATTATATCGACATTTGTAGTAAATGTCATCATTTATATGACATTTTCGCTAAATGTCGCTAAAACAACGACATTTTTGCAATAAATGTAATTACTATATTCGACATTTGTAGCAAATGTCATCATATATATGACATTTTCGCTAAATGTCTCTAAAAACAACGACAGTTTGCAATAAATGTCGTTATCATAGTGACATTTTGGACTAAATGTCATTATTTATAGGATATTTGATACCAAATGTCATTATTTTTACGACATTTGACATCAAATGTCATTGTTTTATGACATTTTATTCTTAAATATCGTGAAATTCTTTATTTCCCGACATTTGTTTGAAATGTCACCAAATTAATGTCGTCGTATGTATATTTTCTTGTAGTACCAACACAGTTCATGGGGCCAACCACAGTCAGTCGGTGAGGGGTATGGGTGGAACGTGGAAACTGAATTCTGGTAGTTACATTTTGGGTACTTTGGGGTTTTTCGGTTTTAATTAATAACTAAGTGAGGTAGTTTTAGCCTTAATTAGATCACCTATATAAGGATTGTATATCACTAAATTAAGTCAATTACCTCATTATTTCAAAAACCCATAACTAGTCCCTAAATTTAACCCTCTCCAAAGAAAATTCTCTCTCCAGAACTTCAAGAAAGAAGAAGAAGGAAGTAGGAGCCAGGGTTCAAGGAGCAAGGTTTTCTTCTCAAATTTATTGAGTTTCATTGCTAAGGTATGGTAGTTCTCCATCCATGGATAGAATTAATCCACGGAGCCCCTTCAAAACCCCAATTTCAAAGATAGAAATCCCTAAAAGCTAGGGTTTGATTCCAAAGCCATGGGTTCTTTTCAAAATGGTTCTAATGCTTTAATTACTGTATATTATGATTGAATTGATGATTTATTATGGTTTTTATGTTGAAGTCCCAAAGAACCCATGAAATCCATATATTTCCCAATTATGATATAGTGATGTGGGTTTGTGGATGAAAGAATGATATTATGAGATTATGCTTATAGCAATTGGGCTACTTGAATTATATTAATATCCATGTATAATCTAGTGAATTCTAGATGTGTTGATTTAAAATGAGCTTTGATCCATGAAAGGCAAATTATGATATTATGCATGAATTATGAAGTTTAGTATATGCTTTAAGAACACTTTGAGAGTTCAGTGAGTATGATTATGATCTAATTGTTATGTTGTTGAAAGGTTATTCTCATATACACACTTATGTATGAATATGATCAATATGATGTGAAAGGTTTTCGCACAATATGATGATTCTAGGGTTGAAAGTCTTTCTCACCTATTGAATATATATGTAGACATGGACGGTGAAAGGTTATTCTCACGCATGATCAAATGAGCTATCTTATGAATTATGCTGGATTGAGAGTCAAGACATTCTTCCATGAATATGAACTTAAGTGAAGACTTAGTATGAACTCCGTGGGAAATAATGCTTAACACCGACTGAATATTGAATATAAGAGGGAAGGTTTTACGCTAGTTGAGTCCGCCTTTCCAAATGGGTTCCTTTTACGCTAGTTGCGTCCGGATTCCCAAAGTGTGTCTCATGAGATTGAAACCTTCTACCTTAGTTGAGTCTGGGTTTCTAGTAGCAATCTCCTTATCCCATCAACAATATGTGCCCTCATAGGTGTTTAGATAGAGGATCCATCTAAACTAAGAGTATGGTTCTATCTTAGGCAAGTAGATCAAGCCTTTTTGGTGTGGGAGTCACCGGATTCCATGTTAGCTGACATGGTATCATGTCGGTTAAGGCTTATTCCTACTATGAAAACAACAATATTAACAAGAATATGAATTATGAACTATGTTTACCCAAGAAGCATCACTTAGGATGGGTGAGATTTATGGGGTCATATTCATGTTTTGCACAAGTATGCTTTGAGGGTATTTATGATATGTTCTCTTATACTATGATGATCTATATGATGACTATGGTTATGACTTGTGTTTTTCCACTATTTCCATAATGATGTTTAAACTAATTAAATTGCATGCTTTCAAATAAAATGTCCCTTTTTTGCATGTCTTCAATATTTTTATGCATGGATATCATACTTAGTGCATTTTTGTACTAACACTTACCTTTCCTACATTTTCCCCAAGTGTAGGGTACGCTTCTCAAGGTGATCATCGTTGTGGCTAAAAGCTTGGATTTGCGTATTCTCCTAGCTTATTCGTAAGTCCTCATGATTCGAGGATGGGTGTTATCTCTTTGTAGTTCATTTGTTGTATTTCCTTTTCAGACTATGTTGTATGAGTTGTGTCCCTTTTCTTATTCGAATATTGTAATAAATGGCTATGTTGAGACTTAGAGTTTAGACTTCCACTTTTTTTTAATGAAAATTTTAGACTTGAAATGCGTTTTCACTCTTATTGGTCTATTGCTTATGTTATGATATGCTTAGTGGCTTACATGGAGCCTTTCGAGGTTCTATGTGCCATGTTACATCTTGGGGGTACCGTTGTTACAGTGAAATCTTTGCTCAGGATTGTGGAACTTAGCCGCCTAGCTTTACAAATTTCATTTTCAGCATCAAGGGTTGGTTTATCCGAACCCCAAACTGAATATGTGGTTGAACATGAATGCAATCGGTAATGTGTTGTTGATCTTTGTTGGGTAGCATGATTTAATCGTTGTTTAATTGTAGGATAGCCCGTAATGAGTTAAGTTAGTGCCTAATTGTGCATATTTGATTGATTTCGGTATCTTTGCTTGTTAAATTAGAGTCTAAATTGTTGGGTTGCGATAAAATTGTGTTAGGTCTAGTGGGATGAAGTCTAAGTAACCCCGAATTGTGCTAAATGACGTATTTTGTCCAATGATTGAGCATTTGACGTTATTCTTAAGGGAAAAACACATGAAATGACCAATTTTGGCCAAATCGCATGAAGTCTGAGCATCCCAAGGGCATTAGTAGTATGGGTCTTGATTGAATTTCATAGTTTTTGTATCTAAATCTTTTTTCATGGGCTGCGGGTTGAATTTTGAAGGAGTGGGGTTAAAACTGGCACGTTGTGCCATTTGTTGAGCTAAGTCGAGCTCGCTGAGTTGTTCGGTGGTTCACTAAAGTCCCCCTAGATCTCCTTTAATTTCCTTGAATTGGTAAGTTTAAGTTTGTAACTTTTATTGATATGTCATAGCTCACCGAGTTCACTTGGTGACTTGCCAAAAGTCATTATTGATCGCCCTTCTATGCCCCTAATCCTTAAAATACTCTATAACTTTCGACGAGCTACTTCTAGCTAGCCGATTGGTTTCAGAGATTCACCAAATGGCCCTGGACATCGCCGACCTGTCTTCAATATTGGAATTTGGCTTGTACTTTCAATGAGCCTAATCTGGCTCGCAAAAGTAACTCGAAGACTCGCTGAACGGTTCGGCATGATTTTCTGCAACAAATTTTCTACACTTTTTTGGGCACTTTTTCTAACGGTTTTCTATGTTGTTTGTAGGAATGGCTAGAACCAATTTGACTTATTGTTCCTTTAATTCCATCGGAGTCATTCTATAATGAGGGAAAAAATAGGTTGTGTATCGAGGAGAAGTTCAATGTCATAATCTATTTCTCTTACGGGAGGAATACCGGGTAAATTATATGGGAACATTTCTGGATACCAATTAACATTAGGACCGGCTCATGATTAGGGGTTTCAGAGTTCACATACCTAACCCTAACTAGATTGTACAAGCTACCCTTAGAATCATCTTTATAGCTTTAAGACAAGAGTTAGACTAACTTTTAGGCATATATTTTCCCCTCTTCCGTTGTAGGATAGGCTCATTTAGAAATTGAAATCTGACTACATGGTTTCTACAATCAAAAGAAGCATAACAATAAATGGGATAAAGAGACAAGAGGCTTTCTATAGATCCTCTCAACCATCATAGAATCACCTACATGAGTAGAGACATAAAAAGTATCTAACAATACACCAAGAAGAACATCAAACCTCGTAGCCACATATGGCGTCACAAAAGAAAAGGTAGCATAGGGATCAAGTAAAGCATAAACATCAAGTTGGAAAACTTTCAACATACCGGTAACTGCATCGGGAAAACTGTCTTGTTCACCACGAGTCTGAAGTGCATAGAACCTATTTTGTTTGGGAGTGCTAGTATCCGAACCACTGACCAAATGAAGAATAGGGTTCAGCCCTATGACGAATATCTCCCTCATTCGTAGAAACTGAAGGACAATGCCTTATCTTATGGACTGTCTTACCACAACCAAAACAAACATTGTAACCTGCTAGACATTTGCCCTCATGCTTTCTTCCACATCTACCACAGTTTGACAATGAAACCCCACTACCATCTCCTTGAGGCTTAGGGTTAGACGCCCTCTCTTGGTTGAACCTTGGAGCCTTAGAAGAACCTTTCTCGGAAAACTTTTATCGATTCTTAGGATGACCATGCTTATCAGACCTAGCATGAGAGAAATTACCATCATCGGTTCTAGATCTCCTGTTCACCAAGACCTCTCTTTAAGTTTCTCCTCCTCAATTTTGTGGGCAAGAGTAATAAGATGAGCAACAATCTGGTGGGCATGAGTAATAAGATGAGCTATATTCATGTCATGGACAAGCATTGCCGTACGAAACTTTTTCACTACCAAGTCGGATACACCCGAAATGAACTTTCTCTTCCTTTCCCTAGAGTCAGCAGCTATAAAAGGAGTATATTTCGACAATTGAGTAAACATCAAAGCATATTCCTTCAGACTCATATTTCCTTGTCAAAGATTAATGAACTCAAGCGCTTTAGCCTCCCTCCTCATAAGGGGAAAGAACCTATCAAGAGAGGTAGACTTTAATCATTCCCATTCTAGGGGACCCACATCTACCGGTCTTACTTCTTTCCATTGGTTAATCAAAATTTGAGCAACCCCCTTAAGTTGATAAGTGGCCAATTCCTCATTTTCTACTGGAGTCACTCCCATGATAGTCAAGATCTTATAAATCTCATCTATGAACTCTTGATGATCTTCCTCAACCTTAGAACCATAGAATTCTGGAGGATTCATCCTAGTGAAGTCACTCACTCTAGATGTCGTTGTACCCACATTTCTGTTCACGGGGTTGATAACTTCCCTATTGTCTTGGGCCGTCATGGCTTGAGCCAAAACTTGAAAAGTAGTCCTAAACTCCACATTAGTAACTTTTTTTGGTCAAACGAACACATTTTATTCTCAAATCTTATAGAACCCAGTTACAGCAAGCCACAAAGAAAGGATATAAAAAACAAACTATTCCATCCTATACATTTCCATCAGCTACTCCAACACATTCTCTAATTATATAATTGCTCTATCCAATATTTATCTTTACGCCTATGCTTCCTGTTTGGTACTTCAATGATTCTCACTTTACTGTCCATTTGTGTTTTTTGCATTATCATTTGTGTCCTCGGCACACTTTGATTCAAGACTACATCATTCCTCACATGTCGTATATAATATACTAGCGCAACCAATATTGCCCATATCAGCCCTTTATTAATTTTCCTTGTTACTTTCCTTGTTAATCCTTTCCATATCCCCTGTAGTCCTATATTTCTTGGTTTAGTCTTCAGCCAGTTCAAAATTTCTTCCAAGCAGGTTTTGGAGTATACACATTTAAAAAATAAGTGAGCATTAGTTTCCGGATGAGAGCCACACAATGGATATATTATATCTTGTCCAATGCCTATTTTCGATAGACTTTCTCTACTTAGTAGTTCGCATCGCATTGCTAACAAGAATATAAAATTGTGTTTTGGGACATTAACACGGTTCCACACTTCTCTCCACCAGTCTTTTTGCCGACCTTGATTTTGCTTCCATCGATACCCACTTTAGTTAGTACACATACCATTGAGCTTCAACCAACCACTGCCCCTGAATCCAACAACAAATTTGTTCTTGACAATACATATTTTCTTCCAATACCAGCAACAATCATGTGAAGACTATAGTTCCACCAACCTACCCCTTTGAGATAGACATGAATAACCCATTTAACCCACAAATTATCTGCTTTATTTGCAATATTCCCAACCTACTTCGCAATTGCTGCCTCATTCCATACCATAAATCTATGACCCCCAGTCCACCCTCTTTTATTGACATACATAATGAATCCATAAATTGGACTCATTTAGGGCTATATTTTAATAGAATTAGTGTCCTCAAATGCATATTTTGTCTCAATAACTAATGTAAACTGTTAGGTTTCAGGTATTTGGAGTTTGAGCCAAAACATGGACACTACTTGGCAAAAAGGAACAAGGCAGCTGAAAAGAACAAAGAAATGAAGGCATGAAGATCGCCAAGCCCTATTGGCAAGTCGTCGATCGGCCTGGAGATCGCCTTTTGTTCGAGTGTGCTGAGCCCTAAAGGAGAAGGTCAAGTCTTCGATGAAAATAAGCAGTCGGCGCGTCGCTGATTAATTTAGCGAAACAGTACTTCTATCTCCCAATGCATCAAAATGTGAAAATGCTGAAGGTTAAAGTAAGAAGGCAATGAAATCGACCAAAAGGCGGATTACCGAGTGTATCAGCAATCCCGACTAACTGCACTGAATGGTCCTTTGTACCACAAATTTTCAAACACTATAAATACTTGTTTAAATTGCTAGCTTAATATCATATCACTATTATAACACAAACTTTTTACAGTTTTTAGAAAGCTAAGTTTTAGAGGGTTTTGGAGACTTTGTTCTAAGATCTTAAAGACTCAAAGGGTTTCAACTCCAAGAAATTGGACGTGGGTCTTCAAGAATCTTCATCCTTGATGTGTTTAAAGACTTTATTTATCGTACTCATTTGATGGTAACACCTTTTGGTATCGATATTTATGAATTTTTCATGTCTAGCTAAAACCACAATTCTTGGGGTGTGATTTTGTGAATACGGGTTAAATTATTTGTTTGGTCTTGCTTGTTGATGGTTTATTTGTTGTTTAAATGTGATTTCAGTTAGTAGTTGTGTATGAACTTAATGGGATTGTAGTTGCAAATATGATTTCACCTTAGTGTTTTTTGCTTGCCCGAGAGAGAGGTCATAAAACTAAGATTACTAAACTGATAGCTGGTGGATTGCTTTATTGCCTATTTCTATTCGATAATCTTCCCTATTTTGCCTAGCATGTTGAAATCCCATTTTCTAGTGCGTTAAGTTGAGTTAATTCACGATGGGTAATTCTTGTTTGTTATTTATTCAAATTTGTGTTGTATGTGTTTGAATTGTGTTTTTGGTGGTTGCGGGGTTGATTTCGAAAAGTTGGGTTGAAAATGGGCACAACGAGTCATTTCGGTGAGTTGGGTCGAGCTCATCGAATTACTCAGCGATTTGCCAAATTGCACCACCTCGCCTTTCATATTATGTTGTATGTTTTGTTGGTTTCTGAACCTTTCAGCGAGAAGCATGAGGATGCAAAAAGCACTCAGCGAATCGTCGAAAGTTTTCCTGTT
>JAJOOH010035240.1:0-12766 GCA_029582605.1 Solanum gracilifrons
TGTGAAACAAATTGTAAGAATTCAGCAAGTAATTAGTAAACAAAAGTCAATTTCGATTGTTATCAAAATGAGAGAATTAACTAGGGTATACGTGTTCCCCACAAGCTCATAAAACAGTAATCCTAGTAATAGCAATCCTTTCCTAGTGTACTACATGCAAAGTGATAAGTTAGGTATTTTTAAATCCTTGGTCCGGTATCTAGAGAATTTCACCCCGCAACTTGGTCCGGCTACGTGTGTATAATTTACTAACCCTTACCTTTACCTCATATTAGACATCACATCGATGTTTGGCTTAGTTATTACTTTGCACCAATCGACGCTAGACTATTAGATAGTATCACACTAAATCTATGTTGATAGTTCTTTTCTTGTTGATTACCTCCTTTGTCCGGCAAGTAGCAACAAGGTGAGTTCTAACATTTGCAACCGCTTAAAACACTTCTAAACGAAAGAATTATCAATGCATGCAAAACACTATTCAAGAATTGCTTAGTTACTATTCATACTTTCTTAATCTCTCATGGTTCCCACAACCCTAGTTGTGGAGTTTAGTTACCCATAACCATATGAACACAATTCATTGTTTTAGATGAAAGAATTATGAACTTACGTAAGAAGAATAATAAACCCAGAAATTCAACTTGAATTGCAACACCAAAATCTTAAAAACAAACTTAGGAAATTAAGAATTGCTAAAGTTTCAAGTTAATCTCCCAAGTCAAGAACTAGAATAAAAGTAATAAAATCTAACCCCCAAAAATGAGGTTTACATACCCTATTTATAGAAAACAAGTCCTAAATTAAAAGGGAAACAAAATAAGGAAAGTTTGTTCAGGCATGCGTCTTCATTCCTCGAGACTGACTCACGAACCATCGTCAATGGATCAACGGTCTGTGAGTCTCTTCCGTCAGTCAGGACTTAGAAAATATTTCATCTTCCAAAAATTAGCATCTCTGAAGCAAACGACGGAACTGCAGTATGAACCGTAGATTGATCTACGATTCGTCAATCCTTCTCCGTAGCTCGACACTTAGAATCTTCAAATATCAGGAACTAGAACCCTCACAGTATGATTCTATGGATCAACAGTATGGTCCGTAGATCAATTTACAGACCGTCAATGGCCACCGTGGTTCCACACTTGGTCAGATTTCCCTGATTTTCCTTTCATGCCTTGCCTGCTGCTCTACGATCACCATCTACGGAGTGTCAATCGACCTATGGTCTGTAGATCACCTCCGTAGATGCCCTTTTTCTGCATTTCTCTCAGCTGTCTTTTTACTTCCGCGCCTAAATATCTTTCCTGCAAAATATGATAAAAAGACATAAAAACCAATATAAAAAGGCCCTAGACACACACAACTTGTAAGTGAAATGTATTAAAAATGTCGTAAACTCACGGTATATCAGTCAGGATGACAATAATAAGGTAGTGCTTGATACTATTGTTGGAGGTTCATATGGTGAATGCACTTTTGAGTAGATTGAGGAGAAACTGGAGAAGATCTCTCGAAGCAATAAATCTTGGAGCACTAGAAGGTCGGATACTAGGAGGAACACATTTGTCGTTCAAGCTACAAACAACCAGTCTACAGATGAGATTTATGAGGAGATGGCTCAGATGAGGACTGAACTAGGGTTGGGTTGAAACATGTGAGCGGAGGTGCGAAGAAGGTAAATGCTGTGAATTATTTGACTTGGAATCCATCACCAGTTGAGGAGTGTTACTATGTAGAGGATACTGATGTGGTGAATGATCCGACGTGGGGTTTCCAACCAAATGCCCAAGGTTCCAATACGGATAATTGGCGCCAAGGTTAGAACTATGGCAACTACAACTGAGAGGGTCAATATGTCCGGGATGGGAACTTCAATCGCGACAACAACTACAACCGAAACAATTATGGAAAGAGAATGATCGGGTTGGACCTTATGTTCCCCATAAAAATTGGGAATCTGGTCCTAAGGAAGCTGGAAGTAATATGTCACGTATTGAGAATATGATGCAGAAGATGATGAGCAGGTTTGATGCAATTGATGAGAATGTGAAGGAGATGAGAAATGATTTGTCTGCTATTGGTCAAAATGTTGATTCCCATGCAGTGTTAATCAAGCATCTTGAGCAGTATATGACTCAGTTGTCAACTATAGTAAATCCATGTCAACCTGACACTCTTCCTAGCTACACTATCCCGAATCTAAAGAATGATGGGCATTGTATGGCAGTTACTACTCGAGGGGGTAAGCAAGCCATTGATCCACCGATACCGTCTGGGGTTAAAGTTGAGGTTAGGAAAGATGATGATGTGATTGAGGTAAATGAAGAGCCCGAGAATGCAACAGAGAAGGAAGCAGAAATAAATCAGAAAGTTGTCCCATGCCTAGACCTCCACCTCTTTTCCCACAGCGGTTAGTGAAGAAGACTGAAGAAGGCAAATACCGCTGGTTTGTTAGTTTGTTGAAGCATCTTTCCATCAATGTGCCGTTGATAGAAGCTTTAGAGAAAATACCTGGGTATGTGAAGTTTATGAAGGACTTGGTAACTAAAAAACGGGCAGTGAGTTTTGAAGATGATGATAAGTTGCAACATTGTAGTGCTATTGCTACAAGGTCTCTTGTGCAGAAGAAGGAGGATCCTGGTGCTTTCACTATTCCCTGTACCATTGGGTCGCTACATTTTGCAAAGGCATTATGCGATTTGGGTGCTAACATCAATTTGATGCCATTATCTATTTACAAGAAGTTGGGTTTAGGGGATCCAAAACCAACTGCGATGCGACTGCTTATGGCCGACAGAACTGTGAAGAAGCCCATTGGTGTGCTCCAAGATGTACTAGTGAAAGTGGAGTCTTTTATCTTTCAGACAAATTTTGAGGTCCACATTATCCTTAGGAGACCATTCCTAGCCACTGGGCTTGCTATGGTTGATATGGAGAAAGGGCAGATGAAGTTTCGATTGAATAATGAAGAGGCAACTTTCAATATCTCTAGGTCCATAAAGCAGAGTAGTAGGCTCAAATCGGTATCTGTGGTGACACATATTGTAGAGAGTGGTTCTGAGGTGTCTATTGAAAAGAGGTTGGGTGTTGATGCACTAGCATTGGTAATGATGAACTTTGATGATGATGGTATTAAAGACTATGATGAATTGGTCGCCGCACTTGATAGGTTTGAATTTCGGTCAAAACCAAAGAGATTGAAGTTAGACATGAAGAATCGCGCCTCTTCACCTGCTAGACCATCTGTTGAGGAGGCACCAAATTTGGAGCTTAAGGATCTCCCATCACATTTAAGGTATGTATTCTTAGGGAGAGATGGTACTTTACCTGTCATCATTATGGCATATTTGAATGAAGCACTAGTTGAGGCATTAGTGTCCGTGTTGAAGAGGTTCAAGCAGGCTATTGGGTGAACTATTGCAGACATTATTGGGATTCCTCCTGGTATTTGTTCTCATAAAATTCAACTCATGACGGATCACAAGCCTAGTATTGAGCACCAGAGAAGACTAAATCCGCCTATGCAAGAGGTCGTTAAGAAGGAAATCATCAAGTGGTTGGACGCTGGAGTTATTTATTCCATTGCAGATAGTAGTTGGGTGTGTCTTGCTCAGTGTGTGCCCAAGAAAGGTGGGATTATTGTGGAACCTAATGAGAGAAACGAGCTTGTTTTGATGCGGCCCGTGAATGGATGGAGAGTCTTTATGGACTACCAAAAACTAAATGTTTGGACAAAAAAGGACCACTTTCGTATGCCGTTCATGGATCAGATGTTGGACCAACTTGCGGGTAAGGGTTGGTATTGTTTTCTTGATGGTTGTTCGGGTTACAATCAAATTTCTATAGCTCCGGAAGACCAAGAGAAGACCACCTTCACTTGCCCTTATTTTGGGTTGTGTAATGCTCCCGCCACCTTCCATGTTGTATGATGTCTATATTTTCTGATATAATGGAGGACACTATTGAGGTGTTCATGGATGATTTTTCTGTGGTTGGTGACTCTTTTGATCGTTGTTTGAATCATTTGTTCGAGGTACTTAAAAGGTGTGAAGATTGCAATCTTGTGCTAAATTGGGAAAACTGTCACTTTATGGTGAAAGAAGGGTTGGTTCTGGGTCATCGGATTTCTGAGAAGGGTATTGAGGTAGATAAAGTAGAAGTTGAGGTAATAGAAAATCTTCCACCACCTATCTCTGTTAAAGGTGTTAGAAGTTTTCTTGGGCATGCATGTTTCTATAGAAGGTTAATCAAGGATTTCTCCAAAATTGAACATCCATTGTGCAAACTGCTCAAAAAGGAGTATAAGTTTGATTTTGATGATGCTTGTCTGAGAGCATTTGGGGAGTTGAAGGAGAAGGTAGTTACTGCACCTATCATTATTTCACCGGATTGTGGACAACCGTTTGAGGTAATGTGTGATACAAGTAAAGTGGTGCTTGGTGTCATATTGGGACAGAGGTGAGAGAAGATTATTCATCCTATTTATTATGCTAGCAAAGCTCTAAATATGGTTCAAAAGAACTATATAGTGACTGAACATGAGCTTTTTGCAGTGGTTTTTGCATTCGAGAAATTTCGATCCTACTTGCTTAGTACTAAGGTCATTGTGCATACTGACCATTCTGAATTGAGATATTTGATGGCGAAGAGGGATGCAAAACCTAGGTTGATTAGTTGGGTATTGTTGCTGCAAGAGTTCGACTTTGTGGTGAAAGATAGAAAGGGGATAGAAAATCAAGTTGCCGATCACTTGTCCAGATTGGAAGAAGAAGTAATGCTCAAGCTTGGTGATAGAGCTGAAATTAATGATGCTTTTCCAGATGAACATGTATTGGCAGCTTCTCATGATCTGATTCCTTGGTTCGTAGACTTTGCTAACTACTTGGCAAGTGATCTGGTGCCATCGAATTTGTCTTTTCACCAAAGGAAAAAGTTTATGCATGATGTGAAGAAGTTCTTTTCAGATGAGCCTCACTTGTATCGTAGTTGTGCTGATGGGATTATTCGTCGTTGTGTGCCCGAGGTTTAGATGTTGAGTATATTAGAGGCGTACCATTTATTGCCTGTTGGTGGGTATCATAGTAGTATTCAGACTGCTCATAAAATTTTGTAGTGTGGGTATTACTGGCCTACCATCCACCAAGATGCTCATGATTTCGCCAAATCTTGTGACCGTTGCCAAAGAGAAGGAGGAATTTCAAAGAGGAAGGAGCTTCTTATGAATCCTATATTTGTGATAGAGTTGTTTGATGTGTGGGGCATTGATTTTATGGGTCCATTTGTGACTTCACATGGGACGAAGTATATTCTTTTTGCGGTTGATTATGTGTCGAAATGGGTGGAAGCAGTTGCACTCTCCAACAATGAAGGTAAAAGTGTCACCGCATTCTTGAAAAAGAATATCTTCTCCAGATTTAGTACACCTTGGGCGATTATCAGTGATGGAGGTTCCCATTTTTGTAATAAGTTATTCAAGGTGTTACTTGAGAAATATGGCGTCCCCTATAATGTAGCCACTCCTTACCATCTGCAGTCTAGTGGGCAAGTTGAAGTGTCCAACAGAGAGATCAAGCAGATTTTGGCAAAGACTATGAATGCTAATAGAACGGATTGGTCAATGAAGCTTGATGATGCTCTATGGGCCTATCACACCGCATTCAAGATTCCTATAGGTATGTCCCCCTACCAACTTGTATATGGGAAGTCTTTCCATTTGCCGGTAGAGTTAGAGAATAAGGCTATGTGGGCGCTAAAGAAGCTAAATTTTGATTGGGTTGCCGCATCAAATCAGAGAATGAGTGGCCTGAATGAGCTTGATGAGTTTCTCGTAAAAGCTTATGAAAGTTCAGCCTTGTACAAAGAGAAGATGAAGAAGTATCATAATCAAAGAACTGAAAAGAGAGAATTTGTTGTGGGTGATCTCGTGCTTCTATTCAACTCTAGGTTGCGCTTGTTTCCGGGCAAGCTTATGTCCAAGTGGACCGGGCCATTCTTAGTCACACATGTACTTCCACATGGAGCGGTGGAGCATGAAAATAGTGAGGGAACAAGGCTCAAGGTAAACGGGCAAAGGATCAAGATCTATCTGGGATATGCGAAAAGTGTGCAAGAAGTTGTTGAGGCTTATTTTCTTAATGAAGTCTGAGTAATCAAGAGGCATGCGTCGTGCCACGACATTATATCAAGCGTTGCTTGGGAGGCAACCCATGATGTAAAATCTAGCCAACAATAGGTTCTTGTTTTCCGTTTAGTAGTTTTCATTGTTTAGTTGCTTCTCTGTACTCATTCAGATAGGAGTTTTAGTTTTGTTTTAGTGTTGGATAGATATAGTATAGGGTCCGTGTCTAAAAAGTGTCCAGAAAATGTAAAAAGAAAGGCCTAATGGCTGCTACATATGCAGGAGCGCAAACAAAAATCTACAAAAAAAAGGTCTGGTGCAGAGGTCTACGGACCCTATTGACGGTCCGTGAAATGTGGTGTCCGTAGATCCCATGTAAGGTTCATGAACTTTCTAAGTCTAAGTGTGATCTACGGTGCTCATCTATGGGCCGTAGATCGACCCACGGATCATAGATGGGGTCTTGTGGGTCCAAACCCTAATCTGCCTGACCCGACCTAGACTTCTTTTAAATAAAACCCCCTCTTTTTTCAAATCGTTCCCACTTCCCTCATTTACTCCCAAACCATTTAAAAACCCCTCTAACTACTCGAATAACTCCATACTACCATAAACCCACCATAAATCACCCCATATTCATCCTCCCATTTCACAAAACACTCTCTCATCCCCCAAATCTATCTCATTCCCCATTTTCAAAGTTTCAGTGTCCAGGTTCGATGTTAAAGGTGAGGAAGAGGTTGTTGGAAGTCTAGAGTCGTCTCACAATCACCTCATTTCCTTTTCTTGTAAGGTAGTCGACTTTCCCCTCACTTTGAATTTAAATTCATTGTTGTTATAAAAAGTCCAGATTTGGGTCTTAACCTTGGGTGTTTGATTGTATGAAATGCATGCTAAACTAAACCTATAAAACACCCTTGGGACGATAGATAGTGATTGTGTGTCTTTATAATGTATATAACCAGTGTAAGAGTCTAAACGCAAGTTTCAACTTAGGGTTCCTAGTGTTGTATGCAATTCATATTGAAAATTGAGTATTTGGAACCCTTAGGATAAGGAATTAGCATAAATTGTGTTGTACTGCATGATTAGACTTGGAGAAATTGTTGAGACTGGTAAAATTGGGCTTCAGATTTGAAGCATGTCTGAGACTTGGCACAGACCCAAACCACGAGACCCCGGCTACGGACCGTAGGTTAATCTACGGACAGTAGATTAGGTCTGTGGGTGGTGGCACATGGCAGTTTCACTAAGTGTGGAACCATGGAGGTGAACTACGGTCTGTAGTTCAATCTACGGACCGTTCTGAACATCCGTAGTTCCCATTAGAGCCCAGCTATTTGGGACATCTGATTTACGGAGGGGATCCACGGACTGTAGATTACTACCGTAGGTGGCCACTGAAGCCACTCTCCGAAATGTTTTTTTTTTGCTTTTGTTTGTTCTTAGTTCTAAAATATTTTTGAGTGTGTTATGGGTCTGTTTTGGTACTAATTCGACATCCATAGGTACCATGGCGCCTAAGAAGCAAGTGACCTACTCTAAAAGGGGCAAATCGAAATTCGTGGCGCCTACTTTTAGGCTGATTGATCAAGACACGTTTGCAAAAAAGGATCCAACATATGTTCCACCGACCACGAGGACATCTCCTACTACACCTCGGGCTACCCAAAATACATCTCGGCAGGTGGTCATAGATGTAGTCATTGTCTCCTAGTCTAATGAGGAGAACACACTGATCGTGTCACCGATTGGTTCTAATTTCGATGGTGAAGCTGGTTCTACTTCTGGCTCGGAGTATGCCCCTGTTTCTGGCTATGAGCCCACCCATGCTTTTGAGTCCGCTTCTGGCTCCGCCAGCGGCTCCAGTGCACATGAAAGGGCTGCCTCATCTGATGAGGCTACCAGTTCGGGAGAGGTGCCAGTGCCACTAACTACCAACCCTGCTCCAGTGGCTGATGAGCCAAACCGGTGGTGCGTGGAAGGCCAATGGCAAATCTACAGGGATGCCAAGTTACTAAATGAAAAGGAGAAGATGGCTAGGCTGATTAATGAAGAGGACAGAGTTCTCACGTGGAGCTTACACACTATTCCCGCCATCCACTGACTTTTTCAGCTTCACAAGTGGAATTGAATGGCTCGGAGCCCCGGGACTTATCGTGAGGAGATTGTACGGGAGTTCTATGCCTTATATGTTGCCACTCTCCGCGGGTATATCGACAAGAGGTCAGCCTAGGACCCTCTCACTTCTACTTTGGTTTGAGGCTTTTCGATGGACATATCACATACCACAATCAACAGATTCTTCTACGGTCCTAACCCTGATCACACTTGGGCACTCAACATGGCCGAATTTGACTACAAATGGGATATAGTGAGGAGTGGATCCTTCCAGCGTAATTCTGAATAGAGGGAGACTTCCTTACTTTGGCTGGCCAGGTACATCGCTATGGATGGAGAGCTTGCAGAGCCAGTCACTGCACCAAGGTTAGGTATTCGGAAGGCCACCTTGAATCTAGTGGCGAAATTCTTTTGGTTGCTGGTACGAAATAGGGTGTCACCCACTAAGGCTGACAATGCGCTTACATGGGATAAAGCGGTTGTGGTTGCGATGTTAGTAGCGGGATTCGAGATCAAATTTGGCCGCATGCTGTTGGTAGAGATTCATGAGAGAGATTTCAAGACCTTTACCACTTACCCTTTTCCCTACCTCATCTTTCAGCTATGCAGGGACGCTGGAGTGCCGATCTGGCATTGTGAAAAGTTGATCAGGTCAATGGGGACACTGGATATAGGCCTCATCCGTGATGAGGCAAATTTAGCGGCACCACGCAGAGCACCGCAGGTTAATGTCCCTCCTATGGGTGCATATTTACTAGATGTTGCGGAGCAGATGCAGGGTGATGATCCTACCCCTCCAGCCCACATTGATGATGCCTCGGCCTCCTCATCTCAGGCCGCTAGTCTGGCCCCCATCTCATCTAGAGTCACCCCGCCTTCTAGAGCCTCTGTTGTGCCTTTAGCTCGAGTTCAGAAATTGGAGGTGTAGATGGCCACACTGCTTCACCATGTGAAGCCATGGATGCAGAAGTCCATTGCAGAGTCTGAGGCTAGGATGGAGAAGATGATGGAAACCATGGTGGATCAGAAGTTTCATGCTGTTCATAAATGCTTGGATGCCTTCGAATTGAGAGTGGTCGCACAACCAGCCACGTCACAGATTTTTCCTCCATGTGGACTGAGTTGGACAGTCTCTGAGCCGACATTGATTCCATCCTTGCTGCTCCCATAGATGAGCCAGAGTCTGCACCCACTGCATTGGCTGATGATACCGTACTAGATACGCTATTCATAGAGGATATAGATGCACAACTCGAGCCCACCTGTGCTCATGGAAAGAGGCCTCGCTCCAGTCACATTTCAAACACTACTGATGATGCTAGAGCAAAGAAGCGGGAGTGCCACCAGACTGACCAGGCTAGAAAAACTTCTATAGTTTATGAGGAGTTGCGCCAGCAGAGGGTGCGTGAGAGTGTTGCTGTGGCATCTAGTTCTGTGCCCGTTGTAGAGTCTCCAACTGTTGAGAGGGATGATGTGAGCACCACTGATGGTGTAGTTAGAGTGATTGAGAGCACTACTGAGGGTGCTAGGCTAGATGATGTGGGCACTACTAAGGGTGACCTAATTATTGTTCCAGCGGGCTATCGGAAACTGGACCCACCCGCTTGTTGATAGTTCATCGGCACTATGTGCCATAGGTTTGCTTCACCCAATCCATTACTTTTAACTATTATTGTGTGCATTAGGGACAATTGCACCTATTTTTGTTGGGGGTGGGGTAAATGGATTGTGAGTGATAGGCAGAAGTCTGAGTAACCCAACTCATAATCCTTTGTTAGGGTTTTCTTGCCTATGTTCTTTTCCCCCAAGAGACTGCTTAATTTCTGCTGAACCAGCATATGTTAGGATTGTATGTGTAGAAGCATGAGAAAGGATAAAGAATGATGGAAAAAGCTTTTTGAAAAAATGATACCCATCCAAAATTTGTGATATGTGCTAAAATCTATAGATTAGAATTAGTTGAATGTGTTGGCTCTGTGTATGACATGATAATGAACCAACTTGATGGAATGACTTAAGCTAAAACTTGATCTGGGTAATCTGATAATCTGATAATGAAACTATGTGCCAAGAGTGTGTGAGAATAGTTGATTGTTCAAATAGTTTTTGTGCCAATCTAGAACTTGCCTGGTTAGTCCTGCTAAGACAATCAACTCTAGAGGCTAGGAAGTGATCATAGGCCCTTGTTCAGTTAAGTCCACATATTGCCTAAAAAGAATCCAACCAAATGAAATAAATACCCCCTTTGATCCAAATGCTTTGAGCCTAAATTAGACCATTTCTTTCTAACCCCTTAACTCATCTTCCCATAATTTACTGTATTGACCCCCGGTCCCTTCTTTGACATGTGCACCTCAACTTAGGCCAAAAGGCTAAGTTGAGGGTGGCTAATGCAAAAAGTGACCTCAATCATGGCACTGATCCGACATCGGGTATTGTGCACCTCAACGAATGGAAAATCCATAAGTTGAGGGTGGCTATGAAAGAAGAAACCGAAAGAAAAATGGGTATGAAAAGAGTTTGGTGTTGAAAAAGAGAAAAAGGAAAAGAGAGGAGAGAATGTGACTTTGTGTAAAAGAAGGCGAACAAAAGTGTTGAAAGCGAAAGAAAAGAATAAACTAAAGAAAAAGAAGAAAGTGAAAAAAATAAAGAGCTACAAAGTCTAAAGTCACATCCATGGTTGAAGAGAATCAAGGGAAAGAAGGTAAAACAGTAAGACGTCAAGAATAGGGCAAAAAGAGGTACAAAACCTAATGTCATGTCAAGGAGGGAAGAAAGTCACTAAAGAGTATCCAAATGTACCACACCTGACCCTGAGCCTACGTTACAAACCAAAAAAGTCCTATAGTGATCCTGGAAACTAGTTTGGAGAGTCTAAGCAGTGAAAATAAGGGCAAGCCTATGGTATTGAGCACTAACTATACTTGAAGTTACTTCTGAGTGTGAGTGTTGAATGAATCCTTGTGCTCAAAATCATATTCATTGTGTGAAAAGGGGATTTCTTTTGAAGTAAGGGCACTAATTACATTGTCGAAAAGTTGGTACCTTGGTGATAGTAAAACAATGTATGTTGTGTGTTGGTTGGTCGATCTTTGTCATGTTTACATCCGCACAAGTTAGCTTGTTGAGTCTGAGAGAAAAGATTTTCACTCAAAAAGAGAGACGGGGTAGAGGGCCATGTGATTGCTTGTGCTTGAATTGCTTGCTTCTATGCAAGTGTCATTTAGAGTCTTAGTGTGTCAACTGAGGACAAACAAAGAATTTAAGTTAAGGGTGTTGATATACCCTGAGTTTATGGTATTTTTAATACATTTCACTTAAGAGTTGTGTGTGTCTAGGGCCATTTTGTATTAGTATTAATGTGTTTTTATCATGTTTTCAGGGAATAAGTTTGGACGCGAAAGTTGAGAGAAATAGCTGAGGAATGTACAGAAAAGGCAATCTACGGATGTGATTCACGGACCGTAGGTACATTCACGTTCCGTAGATGATGATCGTAGATGGACTAGCAAGGCAAGGAGGAAGATCAGGGAATTCTTGACTAAGTGTGGAACCACGGTTGCAATCGACGAACCGTAGATTGATCTACGGACCGTACTGCTGATACGTCGAATGATTAAGAGAGGGGTTCCAATACCTGACTTTGAAGATTTTAAGTATGGAGCTACGGAGGAAGATCCACGGACTGTAGATCAATCCACGGTCCGTACTGGTGATCTGTCTTTCAGTTTAGAGATTTCAAAATTTTGAAGTTAGAAATTTGCCGAAGTCTTAATTCACGGAAGGGACTTACGGATCGTAGATCAATCTACGGTCCGTAGGTCAGTATTCTTGATCGAAACCGCGTGTTGAAACATTATTTCCTTATTTCATTTTTTTTTAGTTAGGACTTATTTTTCTATATATAGGGCATGGAAACCTCGATTTTGATGGGTTAGACTTTATTACTTTTGTTCTAGTTTTTTGGCTTGGGAGATTAACTTGCAATTTTAGCAATTCTTGATTTCCTAAGTTAGTTTTGAAGATTTTGACTTTGAAATTCAAGTTGAGATTCTGGGTTTATTCTTCTTATTAGGTAAGTTCATGATTTCTTCATCTAAAAATATGAATTGTGTTCTTGCTACTATGGGTAATTAAATCTACAACTAGGGTTGTGGGAACCATGAGCGATTAACAAAGTATGAATAGTGTCGCACCCTATTTTGAACCAAGCCGAAACAGCTCACAACATAAAATGGCTGACACTCTGATTTTGAAAAAAAATGTTTTGTTTGTTTTAGAGTCGCCACCTAAATTTTAAGAAAAATATTAGGAAAACCATTTTTTAAATATGTAAAGGTAAACTCTGTTTAGATTTGCGAAAAACCAATGAAATTCTGAGTAAGGGTTTTGGTTACTCGAGGGGAAGGTGTTAAGCATCCCTCAGAGCCTATCCGAAGATAGTCCTTAAACTCAATTTAGGAAAAAATAATTAGGAAAACGTGTTTATTTATTTATTTTTAAAATTAATGGTAAGTAAATTTT
>JAJOOH010035241.1:0-13015 GCA_029582605.1 Solanum gracilifrons
CCTATAGAAACCTGCATGCCCAAGAAAACTTCTAACACCTTTTACAGAGATAGGTGGTGGAAGCTTTTCTATTACCTCTACTTTTGCTCTATCAACCTCAATGCCCTTCTCAGAAATCCAATGACCCAAAACTATCCCTTCTTTCACCATAAAGTGGCACTTCTCCTAATTTAGCACTAGATTGCAGTCTTCACACCTTTTAAGCACCTCATCCAGATGATCCAGACATCGATCAAAAGAGTCACCTACCACAGAGAAATCATCCATGAACACTTCAATAGTGTCCTCCACCATATTAGAAAATATCGACATCATACAGCGCTGGAAGGTCGCTGGAGTATTGCACAACCCAAATGGCATCTGTTTGAAAGCAAAAGTCCCATAAAGGCAAGTAAAGGTGGCTTTTTCTCGGTCTTTCGGAGCTATAGAAATTTGATTGTAGCCCGAATACTCATCAAGAAAACAATACCAACCTTTGCCTGCAAGTCTATCCAACATCTGGTCCATGAATGGCATAGGAAAGTGGTCATTCTCTGTCCACGTATTCAACTTCTGGTAATCCATGCAGACTCTCCATCCAGTCACGGGCAGCATTGGAACAAGCTCGTTTCTCTCATTTAGAACCACAGTAATACCACACTTCTTAGGCACACAGTGCACAGGACACACCCAACTACTATCTGCAATGGGATAAATAACTGTGGCATCCAACCACTTGATGATCTCTTTTTTTACTACCTCTTACATAGCTGGATTTAATCTTCTCTGGTGCTCGATACTAAGCTTGTGATCTGGTATGAGTTGGATTTTGTGAGAACAAATACCGGAAGGAATCCTAATAATATCCACAATTGTCTACCCAATAGCTCGCTTGAACCTCTTTAACACAATCACCAAGCACTCTACTTGTCTCGCATTTAAATCTGCCACAATGATGACCGGCAAAGTATTATCTCTACCCAAGAATACATACCTCAAATCCGGTGGTAGAGCCTTAATCTCCAATTTTGGTGCCTCCACAATAGATGATCTCGCGGGCGAGGACTCACGATTCTTCATGTCTAACTATACTTCTTGTGGTTTGACCGATATTCGCACCTATCGAGTGTAGCTACCAACTCATCGTACTCTTCAATACCATCACTATCGAAATTCATCATAACTATTGCTAGTGCCTCAACACCTAGTCGCTATTTAATTTGCACTTCTGTTCCACTCTCAACTCTGCAAGTTATAGCAAATACCATTTGGAGATCACCACTCTGCTTCATGGACCTACAAATATTGAAAGTTGTTTCTTCATTGTTCAGTCTGAACTTCATCGGCCCCTTCTCCAAATCAACAAACGCACGCCCTGTGGCAAGGAATCTCCCAAGGATGTGGGAACCTCAAAATCAATTTCACAATCAAGAATCACAAAATCCGCCGGAAAGATGAATGACTCCACTTTCACTAGCACATCATGGAGTACACCAATGGGCCTTTTCATGGTTCTATCGGCCATAAGTAACCGTATCATAGTAGGCTTTGGATCCCCTAGACCCAACTTCTTATAAATAGACAATGGCATGAGGTTGATGCTAGCACCAATATCACACAATGCGTTAGAAAAGTGTAACAACCCTATAGTACATGGAATCATGAAAGCAGCAGGATCTTCCTTCTTCTGCACAAAAGACCTTGTAGCAATAGCGCTACAATGCTGCAATCTATCATCATCTTCAAAACTTATAGACCTTTTCTTTGTCACCATATCTTTCATAAACTTCGCATACCCAGGCATTTGCTCCAAAGCTTCTATCAACGGAACGTTGATGGACAGCTACTTCAACATAGTAATAAACCTGCGATATTTACCATCTTCAGTCTTCTTCACTAACCTCTGTGAAAAAGGTGGTGGAGGTCCAGGTATGGGGACCACTTTCTGAGATATCTCTGTTTCTTTCTCTATCGCATTCTCAGAAGGGGGCTTATTTGTGTTGTTTGTCTGTTATCCTTTTTGGTGTATATTCTAATTCGAGTGTTTCTATGGCGGTTAATCAGATTCAGTGGATCGAGTCGTCGTCGGAGTTGTGGTGAGATCCTGCTTTCTGGATCATCATTAGACTTCATCTATCATTTACACTCTTTACTTTTATTTCAAAGACTTGGGATGTATTTCATATTTCAGTGATGTAGCAGATGCTCTTTATTATTTATGATATCAGATTTTGGGAATATTTCATCGTGTACCTAATAGTTTGATTTGAGGCCGACTTCCTTCTAGAAGTCTCGTATGGTAGTTTTATCTTCTTTTCCACAATATCTTCCTTTCGCCTTACCTATTGAGTTTGAGATGGGTGTTTGTCATCATAACCTTGGTTTGTGGGACATGACAGTTATTGTTTTGTATATCTTCTTTGGAGTTTTGATATGAGAATTGGTATTGAAATTTGATGTTAATACTTCTTTCACGTAGTTATTTTATTTTATATTATATATTATTGGGTTGGCTTACTATTACGGAGGTTAGATAGGTATCATGATCACTTGTCTTAATTTTAAATTGTTGATATTTAGGTCATGTGTTTTTAGTATTGAATTAAAAATGGAGGAATGCCTACAGTTCCATTCCTATACTTAATTAAGTAAAAGAACCTTAGCTACACAATGGTCAGTAAACAGCAGATATAATAGAATATTCATTTTGTGCTAATTGAAGAATATTGATAGATAATCAATCTACCATACATACAACATCAATCTCACTTATTCGCGTAATGAAAAATATATTTTAGTTTACAAATAATGTAATTAAAAATAGGAAGAAATAATGTAATTTTAATTTGAAAATGATTGTAGCCATAAATGAGCATCAATGAAAGATAAGTTGAGGAAAGGAAGAGCTTGGGTGTCATTAAGCTTTTGAACGTATGATGCTCTTTGTGACATGTTTGACCCTGCTCCTGAACATTTGTACTCCCCATAGAAAATCGTCCTGTAATCATTTCATGAATATTTTGTCAAATAAAAAACGGTATAGATGAGTCAAACTTTTAAATGATGAGCATATTTTGTAAAATGAACTTAACTGATCTCTTGAAGGGTCATTTAAGTCGTTCCATCCGTCAGGAGAAATAATATCAGCCATGAAAGTATTGGAAAAGACTACGGTTGAGAAAGACCTCCATGCTCGACCTAACCAAATCCGACCAGTTCCTCCAATACTGCAGTTCACGAATGCAAAACCGCTATCTTCATCTTTCGAAGCCCTGCCATGTGCCGTTACTGCTCCATTTATCGATCTTGATCCTGGACTCGCAATTGATGTCAATTCACAATTCTCATAAAATGATTTTCCATTGCCAAACACAAAGTCGATAGAACCTTGTATGTAACATTCTTTGAAGTAATGTCGACCTCTATCATCATGGAGGGTATCCTGTGATCCGAAAAATCCACAACCCCAGAACGCTGCTTGGTCTCCTCCTATTCTTATTGCCACTGCTTGTGCTCCTACCGCCCCCGGCACTGCCATCGGAGCCACATTCTGTGTATATCCATCATTTTATATTATATATTTATTATTATTATTATTATTATTGCACCTTGATGTTTTAATAGAAAGGGAGATATACCATGAAACTTAAATTCTTAGCTATGAAGTTGGTGGCGAAAACTTGGACAGAGCCACTGTTAAATGTTCCATGTGATGAATTGGCATTGTCATTATATATTATAGCTGTTGAAGTGTACCCCTGTCCTTGAAATGTGATATTAGGCTTGCTTTTTGGAACAATCACCTTTTCACTTCATGCATAAACAACAATTTTATACTCATCATAATATAAATCTTACACTAATTAACATATTTATTACACACTACTTACAAATATATGCCACTGTTGATCCAAATCAAGCTCCTTATCGCGCTAAAATTCGCAACAGAATCAACAGCAGCTTGCACTGTCGTGAAATTGCAACAACCATTATGATCAACACAAATAATTGAACTTGTGTTAGGATCTATACTTGGAAAACTGGGCGAGAAATTATCACATATCGTTTGGTTTTTTCTTTTGTCATCATGGTGATGATGACTTCGATCAACTTTAAAACTTAAATGCTCAAGTAACATAAACGATGTTGATACAAAAATAGCCACAATGGCAATCAAAAGAGGGAAATACATGCCTTTACCATTCATTATTCTTTTCTTTTCTTGTTGGAACTAAAAGAAATAAGATTAGATATATTTCAAATACGATATATGTCTTGGGTTTATATAACTAGGAAAAAACAATATTGAGGGGAAAGGTAAAAAAGGAAACTTAGATGAAGTATAAGAATAGATGACATGTCTTGCAAATTACCCTGTCCCTTTTTGGTAACCTTTTTTTGCAGAATGCACGTACCTACCTAATTTGATAGTACCTTTGTCACACTGTAACTCCTAATTACTAACTGATATTAGGAAGATTATTGATTGATTGAATGTTTACCTGTTGATTTAAATGTGTCTGTTAAAGCTAGACTACTTGGTCCTCTACAGGCCATATGTTGCGTCCATACACACACGCAAGTGTACATGATCGTGCAAGTAATAAAGTAGCTCTTTTTAAGAGCCGGATGTCAAACCCACAAACTTATGATCAGTTAATATTTAATTTCGCTAATGACTACAATTTAAGGCAAGTGCGTCAAGAGAATTTGATGATTATTTCAAAATTAGCAACTTCATAAGAACAACTAGACTATCTAACTACGATTCAATTTCAAGCGGAGTTTAAACAATGGCTTAAGCAATTTCAGGGTTGTAACTTAACTGAGAATTCATGCATAATACCATCTTCTACCGGCTTCAATTGGTTGTCGAATCTCTGGCTTACAAGGTTAAATGTCTGATTATGGTCTCCTGACGTCTAATCCTCTACCACAGTTGGCAGTCTAACTACATCGTTGAGCATGGATAGACCACTGAACCAACTAAGGAGCATTAGGTTTTCATTTTGTTTTGTAACCAAGCAAGGTTGCTAGGTATATCTCTAACCTAATACAAATCAAACCTAGTTCATGTACTAATTAGAGAAGATCATGTCCCTTTTGTTCCACGTTCTATATTTTTATTCCTCTCCCGAGTTCAAGTCAAACAATGAATATATCTTAATGGTGCTCAGGCATTAACATAGTGAATTTAAGAACAAAGGAGCAATTCATAGTAACAACCACTTTCACTCCGCATATTAGATATTACACAATCATTCATAGTCATAGCCTAGAATAAAAACGGATTAGCTACTCATAGTTTGATTCTCAATAATTGAATATCTGATAATCATAAGAGAAATCAATAGATGAAAAGATTAGGGATGAACCCTAAAATGCAGAATAGTTAGTCGTCCAAGCCATCCTCACCAAAACAAAAAAAAAGATTAACTGAAATAATAAAACTCAAGTCTATTTATAGTTGGAAAAATTGGCAAAAAGTTGGCTTGCAAGTCCGCGACACGAAGTCAATACAGACCTGCCTCTTTTCTCAGCATCTTCCTCTCCGTGACGCGGAAAGGATACAAACTTTTCTATTCCAGCAATCATCCGGAGCGAAATAATAATTCTACCCTCCGCGACATGGAAAGGATATGAAGCTGAGCCTTTCCCTTAGATCATTCTTGAGCTCCTTTGTGACTCGTCTCTGGTGCGTCTATTTTACGTCCACTTCATATCTATTCACTTGTGTGCCTTTTGCTCTTGTCTTCCAACCTACAAACACTAATCAGATTGGTTACTCGAAGTGCATAAACACAAGTCAATTACTATTAACACCATGAGAATTTGTCCTCAAACTTATCTAAAGTACAGGTTTCCTTTGGCTTTTAGGAATACAAATATGCTTAAGACACCCCACACTTAGAGCTTTGTTCGTACTCGAATAATTCCTCACATTTACCCTAGACCTAGACTCAATCATGAATAGCATTTGTAATTTGGCTACACACTCACACAGCCTTTTTCACTTCAAATTCAACCTAGGCAAACATTGAAACCACATGACCTAAAACATAGACTCAATCAACTTTTAGCAACTCGAACATAGAGGCTCATGCACATTACTTAGTCATCAACTAGCCTTCATCAACTAGTGCCCTCAGAGGAGAAAAAATAGTCCATGATTAATAACATTTCAAAGATACTTTATCCAATTCTAAGCGTCAACAATCGTTAATCAAAATAAAATCCAACTAAATGAGTTAGGGTCGAATCCCACAGGGAGCGGTATGTGTTTCAGATTCAATTGGAAAGTATGAACATGGTCAAATCAGTCATAGAAATAAAAGTTATCGAATAAAGACATCATCCAAATTAAGGAGTGACACGAATGTCAAATGGGGATTTTGGTTTTGATTATCAACTATAAACAACAATCACAACAATACGAATTAACAATAATGAGACGGGTTCTTGGGATGTGATTGATTATAGGCTAATATAGACATATGACTAAATGAAAATATTAGAAAACAGCTAGTTATTAGTGAGTAGGCTAGGCTATAGTGGAGGTAAATTTTCTCTCGAACAAGTTACCCCGGATCAAGTGATTTCACTAGAACATCAACAAGCATGCAAAATAAGAGCAACCCACACCTTAATTCATTCACTCTCTCGAGCTGAATGTGTGGGATTGGGTTTAGGATTCACTCTCTCGAGTTGAACCCAGGTCAACCCAATACCCACAAACCATCAATCAAAAACCTTAATTCTAAAACCTCTCTCTCGAGCAAGCCAAGAACTCAAACATAGAACTGCATTTGCAACTACAATTCTTAAATTAAACCACAATTAATGATTAAACTCATTTCTAACTAGAATTTAAACTAACAATTAGCAATATCCATAAATTAAATCAGCCCATAATCACACCCCAGGAATTAGAGTTTTAGCTAGACATTATAAAAAGGTAAAAACGGTTACCAAATTGATTATCCATCAACTAGGTAAAAGTAATTTTGTACTTACAATGCTCCAATTTGATGAACTTCAAAGACCCACTTTCAATTTCTCAAAAGTGAATTTGTTCAATCCCTCAAAGCTAAGGAAAACTAGAGAAAACTCCCTCCAGGTCCTCAAAACTTAATAATAAATTGTTCTAAAGAGTTATTGATACTAAAATAAATGTTCAAAAATGTATTTATAGTAGCCAAAAAATGTGTTGTGAAGAGTCAACCGGCGAAGTAAGTCAGGCTCGCCGAACCACTTGGCGAGCCACCCTTTGATATCTTTCATCACCCTTTTGCGTTGGTACTCAGCATCCTCAATGTCTGTAACTTTAGTCGAGCTATCTTGACTTCGCAGAATCACTCGACGAACCGCCGACTGCTCATTTCCATCAACCAACTTGGTTCTTTCCTTCAGGCCTTGGCACACTAAAACTTTAGGAGGTCTGATGACCCACTCGGCGACACACCGAATGCTCTTGGCGATCCTCAGGCTCACTTGTTTCTTTTTGTCTGTTAGTGTCCTTGCTTTATTCCTCAATCCATATTCCTGAAAATCAAGGATTTAACATCAGTTATTGGCACAAAATAAGCATTTGAGGACACTAAATCTATATAAGCAAAGCCCAATATGAGTCCAAATTTCGTACACATCAACACCCCCAACTTAAAATTTTGGTTGTCCTCAAGTAAAACTCAAGTTCAACAACTCAAAAAGGATATATCAAACAATACTACAAAAGACTCAATCATGAATGTACACAACAAGACTCAACTTACTCATACAAGGATCAATTGTGCACTCAAAGATTCAAGGTGTGACTCACCATTATCAAAGATTCTCAAGTTCACAATACTTGCTTCAAATGCAAGTTCAAGCTTAACAAAGGTACTCAAATGACCTCTAAACAAAGATGATTCCATATCCACACACAATTCTTCAACAATTTGTAGTTCCGAAATTACGTACAACTCTCACACTCACAAAGATGAACACATGCATGACTTTACCCATAGGTTTTCCCTTATTTTCCAATCAACATTCGTTTCAGCTTGCTCAAGATCAAAAAGATCTTTTCAAGGCTTGCAACGGGGCTAAGTGTAAAGGTATGATCATTTAGGCTCAGTGACTACTTGATGTGAGGCTAAAATTATATATATTTAATCATTATTTGCCTCATATTTAATATTTTAATTATCCTTTTTAGTATGGATTGTGCTAAATTGTGCATTTTATTTGTAGAATTAAATTGGTGAAAAAATGAAGAAGTTTGATGCTAAAACAAATTAAAGATGGAAGATTAAAGAAGAAAATCAAGCCAGCAGTTTAATGGATTAAAAGTTATAAAATAATACATAAGTTAAATTGCAATTACAATTGCAATTCTGCTGCAATGTGTAAGAATCTGAAGATAGGCACAAATTATTTGAGGCGGCAGTACTATTCACGGACAGCTCACGCGGAAAAAAAAGGAATTCAATTTCTATTGGTTTTTGATTCCTAATTTAATTTGGATTCAGTTATTTTATTTATGGTTTTCTATATTTATAAATAGTCCAAAGAAATAATTATTTTGGGGGCAAGAAATCATTGATAGGAGATACTTTTTAGGTTCTTTTCTTCTTCTTATGGGGTTAGACACTATTATTTATTTTTAATTCTTACTATTTTCTTGGGAATTAACTTGCAAATTTTGGCAACTTGATTTTCGAATTTCTATTTATAAAGATTTGTGCTTTGAATTTCAATTGGAGATTTCGGGTTTCTTTTTCTCTAATCGTAAGTTGATGAATTATTTTAATCAAAATATGAATTGTGTTCTTTCAAGCATGAGTAACTAAATCCACAACTAGGGTTGTGGAAACCATGAGCAATTAACAACGTATGAATAATAAATAAGTAATTCTTGAATAGTGTTGATGCATGTATTGGTAATTATTTCGTTTAGAAGTCTTTTTAACGAGTGCATGCGTTAGAACTCGTCTTGTTGCTACTTGTCAGACCAAGGAGATAGTTAATAAGAAAAGAATTATCAACAGAGATTTAGTGTGATATAGTTAATAAGAAAAGAATTATCAACAGGGATTTAGTGTGATACTATCTAATAGCCTAATGTCAATTGGTGCGAGGGTGAAAACTAAGTCATACATTGATGTGATGTCTAATATGAGGTAAAGGTAAGGATTAGTCAATTATACACACGTAGTCGGACCAAGGTGCGGGGTAAAATTCCCTATTTGGAGGACCAATCACTTAGGGATACCTAACTTACCAACTTTGCATGTAAAACACTAGGAAAGGATTACTATTATTAGGATTACCGCGTTAAGAGCTTATGGGGAACAAATACACCCTAGTTTCTCTCTCTCATTGATAACAACAAAATTTGAATCTTGCTCACTTGTTACTTAAACAATCATTAGTTATTTGTTTCACAAAAATCCTCCTTTAATTACTTGTCTCGGAAATAACTTGGCTAAACGGATATAATAGTGAGTTAAGTTTATGTCTAAACCATATTCTTCGTGGGATCGACCCCAACCTACAAGTTGGGTTCTTTATTTGACAATGATCGCTTTTACTTCTTTAGGGATGTGTAATTTGAGCGTATCAAATTTTGGCGCCGCTGCCGGAGAATTTTGCTTTTAGATTAAGTTTAATTACATTATTGAACTTTAGTCAAGCATTTCATGGTTTTACGTTTTCGCTTAGTTTTTGTTTTCTATAGGCTACAACTCTAGTGTAAGTCAAGTACACGGGGTCGAGGCGAACCCTTGAACCCCTACGATCCTGAATTGAGAAAAACTTTGAGGGAAATGGTTAATCAAGGGGTACCCAATAATCCAATTGGAGAGGGTCAAGGAGATGGAACCGAGTAACTAATGTGTTTGCGTCGTGCCGCAACATTAAATTAAGCATCTATTGGGAGGCAATCCAATTAGTAGTGTAACTTCTTATTTTATTTTATTTTTATTTTATTAGTGTCACTTTTTTTTTTTGTTGCAGATTAGGGGAAGTTGAGTACCCAAAATAAATTGAAGCAAAGGAGCATATTTGAACTTAAGTGTGGGGTGACACCCCTTGATGAAAATAAAGAGAACATGCTACTAACTAGGCCTAAAGGTCTCAGGGAGTTTTCCTAACCCTTGTTTTAAATTTTATTTGATGCTTTGGGGACATAGCATATTTTCAAGTGTGGGGTGGAGGAATGAATTCTTAGTTTTTACTGTTTTATTGAGTCTTTTTTTTAAGGATGGGTTCCTTGGCTTTTGTTTTCGGTGCTTTTCCTGAGGATAGTCCCTTTGAACCGGGTGTCTTTTATTTTTTTTTAGGAATAAGTTTTTTTTTAATTTTTTTTTTAGAGAAAAGAAAAGACTCCTTTGAGTGGTGTGATACTTGCTATTTAGGCCTAATTTTTGAATAGTACTTTCTTGTGAATGCTTGATTGATAGTGAAATTGCAAACTCTTTGACATCTAGGTTCATGGTTGTGACTATGTATATAGCTTATTTTATTTTGTAGTTTGTTATGATTATGTCTCTCTTAGAAGTGGAATTGATTCATCTTGATTGATACTTGTGTCATGTGTTGTGAGAATCTGCGTAGTCCATGTTTTGTATCTTAGTCTAGAACTTGCCTTGCATGTTATTGAAACGAAATAAAAAGTATTGCTTTGTTTAGGAGATGATAATAGATTTTCTTTGATTTGTCTTGTAAATTTTAGCCTTTTTAGATACTATATCACTAGTTAACCCTTTTGAGCCTTTTAGCCTATATTTTTCTTGTAAACCACATGATCGAGTTGAATCCCTTTTTATTGATACCATAATTCTATTTTTGAGCCCAAAAGAAAACCTTAATGCATTATGTAAGAAGAAAAATAAGAACAATGGTAGAAGTAGAAAAGGGTGGAAATGCTTGGTTTGTAGTTAATGGAACAAGAAGAGGTAAAAGATAAGATGACCCATGATTGAGATCCACACATCTCACGGTTTCCTGAGAAAAGTTGTAAAACTCTGTGTTGGGCTGGTCCTTCCAAGGACATCGTGCACCTTAACGCATGTAAAATACGTAAGTTGAGGGTGGCTATTATGAAGGAAACTAAAAAAAAAAGAAAAAAAAAGATCGAAGCATTCTTGAGATGATGAGAATTACTTGTGAAATAATTGTTGAAGAGAGGGTTGAAAAAAGAGAAAAGAAAATAATGGGTGATGAAGTCTAAAATTACAAAGTGCTTAAGGAAGTGTAAGTCACTATTATATAATTTTTCTACACGTCCCCTTGCCTACATTACAACCCGTTAAAGTCATATTTGATTCTATTCAAGCATACTTAATTAGTGGAGATGTACATAATAGGCAAGCCTATGGTTCTTTGTGCATTCATGTGAATTTTATTTGTGAGTGTGAGAGTTGTTCTTGATACGAAGTCCTTAATTTATATTCAATCTTTTGAATTGAGTCTGTGGACAATTTCTTTTTGTGAGGACACTTGTTTCATGATAGATAGATGATTTTATTAGCTTTCTTTGATGAGAGTAGGTGAGCAAGCTTAAATTTGATGAGTTCAAAGTCCTTCCTTGAGGATAGGATGTTAGAGGTTTGTTTTTTATTTGGATGTCTTGCATAATGATTGAGAAGTCTACTTGATGTTTTGAAATTGGTATATGGCCTAATTGTTTGTATTAACCAAAGTGATTCCTATTTTGATTTTTTTGAGACGAGATTTAATGGTTGCTCAAGGACGAGCAAAAGTTTAAGTGTGGGGTGTTGATGTGAGGCTAAAATTATATATATTTAATCATTATTTGCCTCATATTTAATAGTTTAATTATTTTTTTTTAGCATAAATTTTATGGATTGTGCTGAATTGTGCATTTTATTTGTAGGATTAAATTGGTGGAAAAATGAAAATAGTTTGAAGCTAAAACGAATTAAAGATGGAAGGTTGAAGAAGGAAATAAAGCAGACAGCTTAATGAATTAAAAGTTATAAAATAATACATAAGTTAAATTGCAATTCCAATTGCAATTCTGCTGCCACGTGTAAGAATCTGAACATAGGCACAATTTTTTTGAGACGGCAGTACTGTTCACTGACAGCTCACGCGAAAAATAAAATTCAATTCCTTTTGATTTTGGATTCCTAATTTAATGTAGACTCAGCTATTTTATTTAGGATTTTCTATATCTATAATTAGTTCATAGAAATAATTATTTTGAGAGCAAAATATTATTGATAGGAGATACTTTTTAGGGTTCTTTTCTTCTTCTTATGGGGTTAGACACTATTGTTTATTTTTAGTTCTTAGTATTTTTTTGAGAATTAACTTGCAAACTTTAGCAACTTGATTTATGGATTTCGGTTTATAAAGATTTGTGCTTTGAATTTCAATTGGAGATTTCGGGTTTCTTCTACTCTAATCGTAAGTTCATGAATTCTTTTTATTAAAATATGAATTGTGTTTTTTCAAGCATGAGTAACTACATCCACAACTAGGGTTGTAAAAACCATGAGCAATTTACAACGTATGAATAATAACTAAGTAATTCTTGAATAGTGCTGATGGATGTATTGGTAATTCTTTCGTTTAGAAGTCTTTTTAAGGAGTGCACGCATTAGAACTCGCCTTGTTGCTACTTGCCGGACCAAAGAGGTAGTTAATAAGAAAAGAATTATCAACAAAGATTTAGTGTGATACAATCTAATAGTCTAATGTCAATTGGTGCAAGGGTGAAAACTAAGTCATACATTGATGTGATGTCTAATCTGAGGTAAAGGTAAGGGTTAGTAAATTATACACACATAGCCGAACCAAGGTGCGAGGTGAAATTCCCTATTTGGAGGACCAATCACTTAGGGATACCTAACTTACCAACTTTGCATGTAAAACACTAGGAAATGATTGCTATTATTAGGATTACCGCGTTAAGAGCTTATGGGGAACACATACACCCTAGTTTCTCTCTCTCATTGATAACAACAAAATTTGAATCTTGCTCACTTGTTACTTAAACAACATTAGTTATTTTTTTCACAAATCC
>JAJOOH010035243.1:0-18407 GCA_029582605.1 Solanum gracilifrons
ATATATTTATTTTTTTTTATTTTAAAAAAAAAATTCGTGAAAATTGAGAACTTTGTCATGTTATATACATAGATAAGTTTTGTCTTAAACCTAAAATTATTATAAAATCTCTTTAACTTTCTTTTCTTCATTTTTTTTTTTACGAAAAGAAGCCAGGAAAAGAGAGAATTACAAGATAAAAATTAAACTTTCGTTAATGTAGTACTAAAAATTAAAATATCTAATCAATTAAACTATTAAATTTTTAAAAGAATCTCTTAATTATTAGAAGTGAACGGAGAAAATGTTGCTCTTGCGATTTCAATTTTTAATGTAGCTCTTTTTCTAATTTGTTAGAAAATATTGCTTATGTAATTTCATATTAGAATAATACTATAAGAATATTTTGGGTTGACCGTTGAACGGATCTAGCATAAACGAAGTCATTTTGACTAGGGATGCACGTGCGGGTACACGTGTGTCTTGTTGTACTGTATTTTAGGTGTGCTACGTAGGAAGCACGTGACATTGATCCTGACTTTTAAGAAAGGATATTTAAAAAAGATTGGGGGGTTAGAAATGGAAAAATAAGAACGAGAGATTATGAGGTGAGGAATCGAAATATCACCAGCAAAATGAAAATTTAGATAGTCAATTGATTAAGTTATTAAATTTCCTAATATTTGTCATTGTATCAGTACAACTTGATCAAAACAATTTTTTATTGGCTCCATACACACCCCTTTAGACTTATCTGCAAATTTTATTTAGACACTCAAAAACTGATAATGTGCCTTAATTAAACACCAGATCGAACACATGATAGAGTATTCTTACAGTATATTATTTATTCAAATTTTAAATCACTTTTTTTACGTGTATTCTTATGCATTAGTAGGTAGTAAATTAAATATATAAATAAGTTATCTTCATAATTATACACATCAATTTCAATAAGAAAATATATGGATCGAGTTTTACAATTTATTTAGATGAATATGTATAATTAAAGAATATCATATTTTACGTGGCTAATTTATAGACATACTAGACATTTGGGAACATGCACAAAACAAATTAAATTTAGAATTCGAAATATCTAATTATAACACTTTATCATATGTTAAAATGTTCAATTCAAATTGTAATTTGAGTATCATTTGTTTGGAATGTCTTTAATTTTATTAGCTAAGCATGACGTAAGAACAAATCTAAGTCTTTTTTTAACTTGTATCTAATATCCGTATACATACGTATGATTAAAACTAAATTCGTAGTGTAGGATATTTGTTTCTAATTAAAAAAAATTATTCTCAAAGTCTTAAATCTGAAATCTCTAACTAATTAAGGAAAGGACTATTAAATTATCCTACACAATTTAGGTTGTTTGAAAAAACCCAAATCATAATTCATAACCATAGATATTGTTAAGTATGTGTATAGAATTGCTATTATATTGCTCCAAGTAAATTTTTAATCGTGATGCTTTTACTTTTGCTAAACTTAATTAGATGGTCCCTAATTATATGATAATTGCTTGAAAAAGGTTAGCCAAGTTGAGGAATTAATGATGTAGTTGTAAGACAACTATGAGTAAAACACAATGATGAGACACAATTAAAGATTTGTTGAATAATTAGGATCTACTAGTTCTCTTTTGTTAGGAGTATTTTATCACTCGAAGTTGATTAGTTATTTTATGATCATCCTGTATTCAAGATATGCAATGTAACTAGTTCGATTCATTTGAATTCGTATTTCATAAAATAGAGCAAAAGAAAAAATACTTAACAACAACATACTCAATATATTCTCGTAAAAGAAATTTAAAAAAGGATAAGATGTATCATTTCCTTTTTTGCTTCGATTATCTATATCACACTTTTAGGGGTGTTTTTTTTTTTCCAATCATGTTTACACGAAATATTTATGCACCAAATTGCCTTCCCTTTATAATATATCTTAAAAAATTATGTGATACTTATACAAAATTGAGTAATCATTATTGAAATTATCCTTTTAATTTTGGTGTCAGACAACTACGCTATTAATTATTGGGTATCCACGAATGGCTAAATTAAGTTTTGAAATTATAAAGAAGACGCTTATAATATTTTATTAGTTTCCATTTATTTATAACCATATAAATCATAATTATCAAACCTCAGATTAATAAAATAGGATTAATAATGATTAAATCATGTTTATCGGCTCCTTGTTTAACTTCTTGTGGACAGTCCTCAGACAACATAATTTTTTTTAAGGACAAAAAATATGAAAAGAGGGAAACATCATAGACCTTTCTAAAATAAAAATAAATAAATCAAGTCTCAATTTTAAAAAGAAATCATTGCAAGAAAAAAATAATCTAAAAAGAAGAATCCCTCCCCCCTTCCCACCCGGTTTCTGAAGTCAACAATGAAATCCCGATTAGATTTGAATCGCACACTATAAGATCCATTCGAATGTGGTGATTTCAACATAATTTTTTTCATACCCAAAATTTAAATTCGAGACCTATGATTAAAAGTGAAATAATTTCACCAGTACACCACAATTGATGTTGATGAAGAAACCACTATTAATTAGATTTAATTTGATATTATAATCTGCCTCGATTATCATACTATTTATTGGTACTATTATTTTCTTTTCTTCATTATTGTATTTTATCCTTTTCTTATTAATACTGATATATTTTACTTGAGCTCATAATTTATCGAAAATAACATCTTTACGTTCGCAAATCATTAATCACTTATTTTTCAAATTAAATATCAATTTATAAGAATATAATCAGGAATATTAATCTCAAATATTATTTTTGAAAGAACATACAAAATTCAAATTGAACAAATAAAAATAAAATAAATTTACAGTTCAAATCACTATAAATTGGTAATCAACTTATTTATGATTAATAACTGATAAATCGATAATTGAACATTGTTGTGGGGTGGCGTTGAGTGGGTTTTGGGGGTGGTGTAGTGGAAGAAGAGTTCAAATGATTGTATAAAGATGTCATGTCGGGACAACAACCGACAACACGCACGTGCTCTTATGTTTCATGGGACCCACCCGCACGGACAATACAGCCATTTATTTGCTTTTTTTTTTAGTTATTCACTATATTAAAATTAATATAATTTCATAAATAAATAAAATCTGACAAAAATATTGTGTACTTAGTTTTATTTGTGATCGATCTTATAGAAGTAGAGTAATTATTTTTATTGGACGCTCGACTCAAATTAAAAATATCTTATGAATACAGAAAAATTATGTGAACAAGTCAAAATTTCCGGTATGAGTTTTGAATCTCAACATCCAGTAATTCGTCACTATATTTATTTGTGGTCTTTTCCCTTTTTTTAAAAAGAAAATTTGATAAGTTTTTTCAATAATTAATTTGTTTTTCAGAAAGCAATTTTTTAGTGCATAAATTTTATAAAATAAATTTAAGGGTCTCTCAATATAATTTCGCATTAGACCATGAAATCTATTGAGCCATACATATGTAGTATTAGTTGCATTATTAATTTTATAGAGGGGAACAAAAGAATTTGAACATTAAAAATTCTAATTAACATACGTAATGTAGTTTTATAAGGTGAAGTATAAAAAAGATAGATTATACGTAAATTTTACTTTTATTTTGGAAAGATAGACTGAAATTTTATCATAAATCATTTGGATTTCTTACGTTCAAAAATCTATTATTTATTACGTAATTTTTAAACACAAAAGAGTTTGAAACCCTGATTAAAATTGTACATCCACCTCTTATAAATATATACCTGATATATTAAGAATTTAAGCATTTTGGGTTCTTAAATATTTATTTATATTTATATATGATATTATTTTTACTCACTCAAATGGTAAAACAAAAACTAGTAAAAGAATTTAATTTTCATCAAAATTGTTTTCACACTTTCTTGAAACAATCACCACCTTTATATGAAATCCACCATATATTTGACTATCACCAAAGTATCCACTAATTTTTCATTGAGAGCCAAAAGTAAGTGTACATTTTGAATAAATTAACATTTTTTGTCTAGGTTCAATTGGTCTATACTCTGTAGTGGTCCTCTTGTCACATTGGTCCTACATTAAACTCAATTGATCAAGAATGTAATTATTTGAAATAGACTTTTGGAACATTTAGGTACATGGTTCCATAATATTTGATGTAGACCTTTATTCGTTATTATTAAGTTGCGATAGAATGGATATGATCTCTTCATTTTTAATTAAAAGTTTTGACTTTAGTCATGAAATTTTTGTACATTTGAAATGTCTTTATGTATAATTACTATTAAAAATCACTATTTTTCTCCTTGAAACTATTATTTTCACAAATATTTAGTTTGTATCAGTGAAAGAAGAAAAAATATTAATGACTATTCTCAATATTTCAATAGAAATATGTTTTTTCACGCATTTTCTCATGTTGGTGAACTGATTTGGTGGGAATAAACTGGGGAAAAAAATCATATTTTATAGCATAAATCTTTTATTAATTTGCAATGAAACAATCCTCTATTTCTAATAGTGTATATACTTCCCAATACAATAAATTGGATGTAATATGTAATTTTCCTTTTCTTTATTGTGTGCCTTTTTGAGTTATCTTGGAAAAATTGAATGTGAAAACAATTTTGATAAAAAATACTTTCATTTTAACAGGAGTTATACCATACAAATTTAAATTAATCAAATCACATTATAAATATACAAACTAAAAGATAATAGTGGCTCTTTTAAGTCTAGCTAGGTACGCAATAATTGGTGACTCTCTAGCTATCACACTAGCTATATCTTGTCTCCATTATTATATTTAACTTTCCTCATTCACTCATCAATTTATTTCAATGAAGAATGATTTTGATAGGAAAAGAATAATGATTTCAATGACATTTTGATCAAATTGTCAACGAAGTATACAAGATAAAAATTAATTCACATTTCAATAGCTTATACAATTCTTCCTTTATTTCATTTTATGTGAGAATCTCTGAGGTTTATATGAGCATTAAAATATCTAATTTTTGGTGCAATGGTAAGTATAAATTCTTTAAAAATTCTAAAATAAATTTGAATATTAGGAATAAAATACTATAATGGTGAAACATAAAGTTGTTTGACCTCTTAAATATTAATGATGTTATATAAAAATAATATTGAAGGAGTAACTAAAATGATATGCGCGACTTAAATAATAAAAAAGTTAAACTATTTGATTAGCTTATAGAAAAAATGCAAAAAATTTAGAAATGCAAAACTTTTATATGATGTTGACCATGTCATTTGATTTTTTTTCCGAAACGGTTTCTATCACTTATTTTCTAGACTAGTAAAATTAGATGATGATAAGAAGAATATATTCGGTATAATTCTATAAGTGGAGTTTAGAGATAGTGAAGATTGATGAGTACACAACCTTAACTCTATATATCGTGTGAGGGCAAATAAGTTATTTCTAATAGACGATTCTCAACTAAAATAAAATATGGTTAGAAATTAATACAAAGGGCTTCAACAGGAAATTAAAGTCATTTTGATCCAATTTATTCTTGGGTCAAATAAATATAAAAAATGATATGTCATGATAACCATAGCAAGGAAAATAACATGCACTAATATTAAAGAATTATAATAATGGAAATCAAATTAAAACAGAACCTTTAAAATGTGATTGTAATACACAAACAATAAAGGCTATGAATAAGATTTCTTGTCTATTCCATTAATTCCTCGTTTATTTTCGTAGAAAGATAAGAGGGGCCAATATTATTCAAGTGGGCAAATATGGAGAGAAAAAATTCAAGTGTTTGTTGCAATCATGTATGATATGATTTGATGGTTGCCTAATATATGTCTCAATTATGCCATTGAAGTTTAGAGCTATGGTTTTGCCAAAAAATAATAATTTAAATTTTATATATTTATGATAGTAAAATATTTATATAATTATATCGCTTATCAATAGGTAAATAATATAGTTACCTATTACAATTCGATACAAGGTGAAAATGACCTTCGTAGAGGACAAGATAAGAAAAGTGAGGCATAGATGATTCATGCGAGAAGAGAAGACATGCAAATGTCCCACTTAGGAGCTATTTGTGAAAGGTTATGTTGGTTGTAGTGGGCATGAGAAGGGATATACATAGACCTAAGACGTATTTTGGGGTAAGGTGATGTGTCAAGATATGACGTTTCTTCAAATTATTGAGATCGAGCATGCCTCTTGATAGTGATATTGGATGTATTTCTTTCCCATCCTCAGAGTATTGGTACTCTTTCGCTCCCCCCGTCTTTAGATGTCTATTACTATTTGTTATTTATTCAATTTTGATATCCTACTATTTTTTTATTGCTATTTCTATTTGTTATTGTTGCTTCCTTTTCATTGTTCGTTCAATTGAGGTCTATCACAAATAATATCTCCATCTTTTGAAAATAGACATAAGATCTACATATTTTTTACCTTCTCGAAATCTTACCTATTGAATTACACTTAATTTATTATTATAATTATATATTAATATTATTTTGTCAAACTTAAAAGCTATTTTGTACTGTTACTCAAAAATCCATTTTCACTGAAAACATTTAATTATATACATTACTTTATATATGTATATATCCTTCCAAAAGTTTGGCACAACAAATTAAAGTCAAGCCTGAACAACCAGAAATTAAATGTCACTTTATCCATAAAGTCAGCTATGGCATTAATAATTCAATCAACTTTCTTTCACCATGACATTAAGTTGAAAGAAAGTTAAAACATATTTTCTTTTGAATTTTAAGATATATCAATTAAAATAATAATTTGACTAATATTTTTTTTGTTTTCAATTTAAAGTATTATTTGTTTTCATTATATTAACTTTTTTCCATTTATTGAGTAAAATAAAAGTAAAATGAGACAAACAATTATATTTTAGTTTTTTAGATTCACGTTTAATTACTTGCAGATGTTTGAATTAATAATTTTTTTAAGAAGCAATAAACAAAATGATAACTTTATTATATGGCCCCTTATCATTATAAGTCAACTTACTTATTGAAAAATGAATATTACTTAATAATGATGGTAAAATAAGTAATAAGTAAAATAAATACATATTTTTAGGATATTAACAAAACACACCACAAGAAATGGGTGATTTGTGAAGGCCGAAAGCACTTTCAACCTCCACAAATCATCCATTGTCTTAGAGTGAAATTATTTTAAATCAACTACTATTCTTAAGAGTTAATATCTCAAAAGGTCACTTAACTTTGAGATTTCATGTAACAAAGTCACTAAACTTTCTTTTGTATCAATAAAATCACTCAACTTAAACCTTTGTTTCAATAAAATCATTCAACTTAAACCTTTGTTTCAATAAAATCATTCAACTAAATTTATCATTAAAAAAATTGACATATCAAAATAAATTAATTTTATGTCATATGAACTCCACAATGAATAAAATTAAAGAAAAATCATTAAAAAAAACTTATGAATAAACTTAATTAGTGAAATAAATACTATAGTATTATTATGTATTTAAGAGCTAAAATGCATGACGATGAACATTATTCTAACAATATATATTAAGTATGATATTATCATTGGCTTAATGACTGCTACAGTTTTTTTTGGGAAGACATCAATTTTTTAATAACCCAGTGACGCCAACAATTTAATGTTACGGTTATTAAGCCAATGGTTATATCATTTTTTATATGACAATGATATATCCTACAATTTTTATTAATGACAACTTTTTACGGTTCTTTTTTTTTTTTAGAAAAACATCAATTATAATACATTTTAAATTTTAAATTTAAATATATTGTAATATCATTAATATATTTTTCACTAATTAAGTTTGTTCTTAATTTTTTTTTATGAGTTTTTTTTTTAATTTTATTTATTTGTGGAGTTCATATTACATGTCATAAAAATAATAAATTTAGTTGAGTAATTTTAGTGATACAAAGGCCTAAGATGAGTGATTTTATTGATACAAAATTAAATTTAATGACTTTACTAGATAAATTCTGAAAGCTAAGTGACATTTTGAGATATTAACTCCTATTCTTAATAAGCACGATAAATAAAATGGACCGAAGATGTTTTAGAAAGGAAATGGGGACCAAAACAAAAAGGACCATTGAGAATGGTGATACTAATATTTTTGGGGAGGCAAAATCAATACATGATTTAATGATACAATAATTAGTACACCTTACACTCCATGTCATGATTGACTTACTTTTTATTTTTATATTTTTTAGAGGAAAGAAAAGAAAAAAAAAACTATATTTTTTTCTATATTAACCCCTTTCATTGCATTTGCACCTCTACTCACCAATCTTTAAACTAAATAAAGTCCTATCTTTTTTCTATCCTCTTTGAGAAAAGAATTAACTTCCCTAAATTCTTCATAATCTACTTGAAAAAACTATCTTTTTTTTTCCAATTTATTTTCAAGAATCCTATAGAAGATTATATTAGAGAAAAAAAAAGATGTTGGAAAATCAAGATTTGAGATTGAGTTTGAGTCTTAGTTTTTCAGAGAACAAAACAACAAATCCATTGCAACTAAATTCTTGGATTGGCTCATTTCCTTCTTCAGGTTTGTTCTTTTTCTTCTTGATCTATAAATGTCTTAAAACAATTTATTATTATCCGAAAGGATTGTGATAGAATGAATAATATTCGTATATTCTTAATTAGAGGTCTCAGTTCAAGTCTTGGATATTAAAGTCTTGAGTATAGATAGAAAAAATTACGCACAGGATTATGAGAAACAACCTCTCTATTGTATAAAGGACAATTCATACTCCTCATATTCCATTATCAGATTATATTGAATATATTATTATTATCGTCGTTAAATATGAAAAAGTTTATAGAGGGGGTTTATCGAAAATCGTTATTCGACCTCATTAGTGTGCAATTGTTTTCTCTATTGTGTTGAAGGATGTGCAAAATGAAAAAAAGGTTTAGATCTGAAACTTTATACCCTCTTCGATTTAATTTATATTTCTTACTTTTTTTTTTCCATAATACTGTCATTCTTCCTTATTTAATAACTTTTTAATTTCAATTTTCTACTTAACACGTTTAAGATCACAAAATTTATCTTAAATTTAAAACCATAAAGTTAATTTTTGTTTTGAAATTTTGTGTCAAATCAAAATAAGATAAACAAATTAAATCGGAAGAAATAGTTTATAATCCAATTTTTTAATATATTATTTTCAGATAGGAATTTGGAGAAATGCAGAACATTTTTGAAGGGAATAGATGTGAACATAATACCAACAATTACAGAGGAAGAAGAAGAAGAAGTTGGAGTTTCTTCACCAAATAGTAGTATTTCAACTTTAAGTGGAAATAAAAGAAATGAAAGGGAAATAATTAATTGTTCTGATGAATTGGAAATTGAAAGAGAATGTTCTAGAAGTATTAGTGATGAAGAAGATGGAGAAACTTCTAGAAAGAAATTAAGACTTACTAAAGATCAGTCTGTTGTTCTTGAAGAAAGATTCAAAGAACACAACACTCTCAATCCAGTAAGTCTTTTTTATATATGCACGATTAGACATCTCAACTCATCTGTATTGTGTTATTTATCGGAGTTTAGATTTTGATTATTTACAGACGTTAAATGCCTTTTCAGCATAAATATTGGCTAATATTATTTTGTGTTTTTTTTTTCTTTCACAGAAGCAAAAACAGGCTTTGGCAAAGAGACTAGGATTGAGGCCTAGACAAGTGGAGGTTTGGTTTCAAAACAGGAGGGCAAGGTGAGAATAATACTCCCTTTGATTCAATTTGATTGTTCCGTTTTGATTTGACATAAAGAAAACCGCATCTCGCGATATTAAATTAAAATATGTAGAATATACTAAAATGTCTTTTAATCTTAAACATATCACGTGAAAATCAGAAGCTTGTTTACTGACAACTGTCCAAATTGCAAAAAAGTTGCATAAATTAGTTGTGTGATTTATATAGTTTTTATATGTTACTATTAATTTTAACAATATATAGTTCAAATCGAAAATAATATTTGTCTTAGGATTTTTTTATTAATGAATCAATCAAATTTTTTTTTTGAACAGGACAAAGTTGAAGCAAACTGAAGTAGACTGTGAGTTGTTGAAGAGATGTTGTGAGAATCTAACAGAAGAAAACAGGAGATTACAAAAGGAAGTTCAAGAGCTAAGGGCACTAAAGCTATCACCTCAATTCTACATGCAAATGACTCCTCCAACCACCCTCACCATGTGCCCGTCCTGTGAGCGCATCGCGGGCCCATCTGCTCCGTCTGCATCAGGGCCTGCGAGCGTCGATGCTCGGGCCAACCAAATGGTCCTGGCCCGACAACGGCCTGTGCCATTTAATCTCTGGACTGCCTCTCCCGTCCCGCATAGGCCCATTAATACCCTACACCCTAGGTCGTAATTCCACCAAGGACGTAAGGGTAATCGGTCAAATGGGCTCATTACACACTAATTTTGGAAAATCCAACAACATGATGTGTATCAATTTTTACTCTTTTTAGTATAGTAAGTTGCAAATGGTGGGAATTCTAGAGAAGAGGACTTTAGATGTAAAGTTTAGCAAGTGATATATCCAATTATTAAAAAAAAGTTCAATGTCTTAATTAACATCATTTTATTTCTTTAAAAAATTAAGTTTATGCGTGCATGTATTTTAATACTACACAAGAATTCGAGCCTTGGAGCTAATACTAGCATATATCATTGCAACTACGATCTCTAATACTACTACAAAATTGCCGCATGTTGACAGAGTTACCAGCTATTGGTAATCTTTGCAATTTGCAGTTGCTTGATTGTGTTCCGCAAGAAATGGATAAGTTGACAAATCTGAGGCTATTAAAACTACCTGTAAATGATTTGAAGAACATGAGCAAAGGATTCTTCCTCAAATTGTCTACGCTTGAAATGTCTGGATAGTGAAATGACAAATTTGAGGCTGTTAAATCTTCTTGGACCAATGAGATATCGTCTCTACCACACCTGGATGTCTAGATTGAAAAGATTTCAATTACCTTTTGTCCTCAGCTGGTAGAGTTGCTAGTCCAACGCGGCTCAAGTCAGGCAACACTTGTCAACTCAGTTACATTTGAGAAACTTACCAAAATTAGGACGTTGGGGGAGCCACGGAGTATGTGGGAACACCTGGAGGAACATGAGGTGATCGAATTGAACACCAGAAGTTTCCTGTCTCCATTCAAAACACCAACGTCAACTCCATATTTATTGTAATTTGGAAAAGAGTTTAGAACATTAACTACTAACATTAACTTTGAATATAAACTGGGATAATTGAAGAGTACTAACAATATTGAGGTTTACATAAAGTTTTAGCCAGTATAGTGCTAGTTGGGTTGGTGGGAATTCGGTATTTTCAGTTTAAAGTTATATTTCAATAACATTTAATAAAATAATTAAAATGAGTATTTTATTATTTTTAAAAAATTAGTTTAAAATAAAAGTTGTATTTTAACAAAATTCAATAAAATAATTTCAAATGAGTACCCTTTTTTAAAAAATAAATATTTTAAACAAAATTGTATTTCAATAAAATAAATAATTAAAATAAGTATCTTATTATTATTTTAAAAAAAATAGTTTTCAAAACAAACATTGTGTTTTAACAAATTTTGATAAAAATAATTAAAATAGCATCTTATTATTTTTTTAAAAAAATTAAAACAAAAATAGTATTTCAACAAAATTTAATGAAAAAATCATTTAAATTGGTTGTATGACTTTTTAAGTTAAATATCCATAGTTGAGTGACTTTGTAGATAAAATATGCATAGTTGAGTGACTTTGAAGTTATAAAAGAAACTTGAGTGATTTTCTATGAGAAGAACTCTTAGTTGAGTGACTTTATGTGCGAAGAATCCTTAGTTTGTAGAGAATAGCAGAAGAAAAGTATAATCGGAAAACCTTCTGCTAGCCCACGATCGTTACCTAAGATTGGAAGATTTAATTAACGAAGAGGAAGTTAGAAAGGAGAAGAGCTATTTTGAAAAGAAGAACTTGGTTATGGAAGAAGACTCTTTGATTTGGGTTGTTTACAAATGACAATGATCACCCCTATTTATGTTGTATGTTGTGACGAAAAAATTAAATGAAAACGAAAACCCAAAAATAAAGAAAACCAAGTTTAACGTGGAAAAATCCTTCAAACCGAAGGAAACAACCACAGGATCGACAAGATCCGAATGGCTTCACTATAATAATAAGAGGGTTACAAATATTCTCCTAATGGCTACACAACAAGTGCCAAAGTGAAGAAACAATAGCTACAAATAGAAAGAAAATCACCCAAACCCAGCTGTTGTTCGGGATCTAAATCCAATCTCCACTGTTCAAATCAAACACCGAGGTGTTAGGAACACTCAGTCAAAATTTCAGCCTGATCCAACAGTTTATTAATCGAGAAATGCAATCTGAAGGTTGCTAGTCGGAGAAAAAAACTACAGCAAAAAGAACCCTTTTCTTCTCTCCCCTCTCTTGTTGAAAGCTCTCTAAAAAAACTTATCTTATGTCCTAATGTCTTTCAAAGACAATACTAATGAACAATTGAATAATTCTCTCAAACCGTCCTATTTATAGAATTGTGTTTTTCCTTATAAAGCTAAAATCAACTCCAAATAGAACTACAATTCCAATCCTTTTTCCAATAGAGGTGGAAACCAAATAAGGAGAATAGTTCAATTCTCTTCCTAATAGGATTAGACCATGGACCTTTGACTAGAACATGGGTCATAGTCCAACAAATTTCCCCTTCAACCAAGGGGTTAAAGGGACTTCAAGTGGAGGAACTCTTAACATGCTTCATGCCTGCCACATTTCTATAAAACTCATGCTTGTCTATGATCACCACTTTTGTAAGCATATCTGAAGGATTGTTATCAATGTAGATCTTTTCAACCTCAAATAATTTCTCTTCCAGGGCCATTCTAATCCAATGATAGTTTCTACTAATATGATTGGACTTATAATTAAAGGTAGAGTGTTTGGTGAAATAAATAACACTTCGATTATCAAAAAATAAGACAACAATTAATTGTTCAAAGTCAAGATCTTTGATAAACTCCTTCATCCAAAGCAATTCTTTGGCACCTTTAATAATGGCAATATATTCAGTTTCTATGGTAGAGCTATGCACTTCTGTAGTCTTCATTGTAAAGAAATAACCCCCCTCCAAAAGAGATCAAATAACCAGAAGTTGATTTTGAATTGTCAAAATTTCCTCCTAAATTAGAGCTTGTGTAGCATACAAGTTCAGGCTTTCCACTACCAAAGCATAACTCCATATATAAAGTACCCTTCAAATATCTTAGTATCTATTCCACTACAACCCAATGATCTTTTCCATGATTGGCAAGAAATCTGGTAACGATACCAACAACATATGCAATATATATATGGTCTAGTGCAAACCATAACATACATCAAACTAAACCGCATAAGAGTATGGAATACATGAAATCTCCTTCTTCTCTTCATTAGTAGATGGACTCTAGGTCATACTCAACTTAAAGTGTTTAGCAAGAGGCGTACTAACCACGTTTACATATGTTATGTTGAACCTCTTGAGTAGTTTCTCAATATGCGTCTTCTGGGATAATGATAACTCTTTTTTGTGTCTATCTTGATGAATTTGTATGCGTAAAATCTTCTTTGTTGGCCTCAATTCCTTCATCGCGAACTCTTTGCTCAACTCCTTCTTGAGAACTGCAATTCTAGATTTATTTTTGCCAACAATCGGCATATCATCCATATAAAGTAGTAAGATAATAAAATCATCATCAGAGAACTTTTGAAAGAATACACAATGATCCGAAGAAGTTTTCTTGTATCCCTGATTTTCAATGTCAAATCCAAACTTCAAGTACCACTACCTTAGAGCTTGTTTTAAGGCATACAAGCTCTTTCTCTATTTGTATACACGATATTCTTTTCCTTTAACTATGAAGCCTTCAGGTTGCTCTATGTAAATCTCTTCTTCTAAATCACCATGAAGAAAGACAGTCTTGACATCCATCTGCTCAATCTCTAAATCTAGACTTGAGGCTAAGCCTAGAACCATACGAATAGAGGACATTTTTACAATAGGAGAAAAAATTTCATAAAAGTCAATTCCCTTTCTTTGACCAAAACCGTTGACAACTAACCTAGCCTTATACCTAGATGCAGATGTATGTTGCTCTTGCTTTAATCCGAAGATCCATTTATTTGTTAAAGCGTATTACTTTTCGGTAACTCCACTAGCTAATATGTGCCATTCTCGTGAAGTGACTTCGTTTTGTCTTCCATAGCTTCTATCCACCTATTTCTATGAGCATCAAGCATGACTTCTTAAAGTTTCTATCTATATGTGATAATAAAGCTAAAATAGAAAATGTGGGGTGACACCCTTCTTATCAATAAATACTTATTTATTCTTATCAATTTTTTCTGACATTTTTTGTTACTTTTTTCTTATAATAATTGTTGCCTCAATTTTTTATTTATTTTTTAGCATTTTTTTTTAAATTTTGGATTCTTTTGTAATTCTAAATACAATATGTTTTATAATAATTACATTCAATATATTAAACAATATGTCGTAGGAACGACAAGAAAATTGTCATTTAAAAAAAATGGTTAGATTATAATTTACTATGGTTAAGAAAGATAAAGATATTATTTCAATATCCCATAACCACATTCAATACATTAAAAATTAATTGAATAACTGTAAATGAAAAAAAGAATTACCATTTATGGAAAATAAATATTTAAAATAACATAATAATTAATGAAATGGTAAGATATTATTTTAATATCCTAATTCGTAACTTTTGACCCACTACTCAATTAAACCGAAAGTGCATTTGATAATATTAAACGATTATTAGTTTAATATGTTTTCTCATTCTACAAATTATATTCAATTAAACTTAGTTTTAAAGATAAAATAGCGGCTCTATTTAAATTATTATCACTATATTTCAAAAAAAATTTATCATGAAAAAGCTTTTCTTGTTCCTTATTTTGATTTGCATACTATTATTATTTTTCAATGATTTTTTATTTTGATTTAAAATTTAATGTTTATTCTTAAACTCTGATGGTACAAATTGATGTGGGGTAGAATATATTAAATGATGATTCTTCTACTAAATAAGAAGATATAACGAAATTGAAAGGGTGAAGTTTCTTTTTTTTAAAAATGGATAGGATGTTCTGTTAAGGTATTCTTACGTCATTATTCAATATTTCTTTTAATATAAGTTTCACTTGCTGATGCATTTGTTTAGTATTACATTGTTATTTCACATTATGAGATATTTCTTAGACATTTAAGGAAAAAGGTACACCAAAATATATATTTATATATTGCATATTAAAGTATCAACTTCATGCAATAGAAGAATTTGTTATTAGCAAATATATTACTACTTATTTGATAAAGAATTTTAACTTTGTACTTTGAAGTTAGTATAATATGATACATTTATGACCATTGTTGTAATTTTTGGGTACTTGTATCAATATTTTAGGTATGCATCATTGGTGTGTTGGGTCCAGGAGGAGTTGGTAAAACAACATTGGTAAAGAATCTGAACAATGAGCTTCTAAAGATTAATGTGTCAAATTCTAAACTGTCATTTGGTGTTGTGGTATGGGTTACAGTGCCCAAACCACCAAATATTATAAAACAAGTTCAAGCACAAATTGTGAGCAGATTAAACCTAAGGGTAGATGAAGGGGGAAGTGAAATAAGCATTGCCAGCAAAATCTTGGAAAGGCTCAAGCAAGAAAAAAGTTTCCTTGTTATACTAGATGATGTTTGGGATGCTATAAATTTGGATGATATAGGTGTGCCCCAACCTGAACCTCCCTCTAGAAGCAAGGTTATTATAACTAGTCGTTTTGGGCATGTTTGTAAGGAAATGAAAACAAACACCGAAATGATTATTTCCATATTGGAGGAAGATGAATCTTGGCAATTGTTTATCAAAACTGCGGGAGATGTTGCCAATCGGGAGGATATTCAACCATTTGCAAGGGATATTGCAAGAGAGTGTGACGGTTTACCTTTAGCAATAACTGTTATTGGGACATGTATGAGTGGGAAGAAGAGTGTCGGGGAATGGGAAGATGCTTTGGATTCACTTAGAATGTCTGAACCTTATGAAAAAAATGTAATAGATAAGGTTTACAAGGTCATCAAGTTGAGCTTTGATTCTTTAGAATCTCCGGATAATACTGGAAGCAAAAGGAGAGGTGACATTAAAAGTTGTTTCTTGTATTGCTCCTTATATCCGGCAGCTATGTGGACAGATGATCTCATACGTTGCTGGTGGGCAGAGGGGTTCCTTGGTGAATTTGACACATATCAAAAGGCTTATAACAGGGGAATCACAATAATTGGGAGTCTAAAAAATGCCTGCTTGCTAGAAGCCCATGAGATGGATTGTGTGAAGATGCATGATGTGGTTCGTGATGTTGCTAGATGGATAGCTAATACCTTTGGGGATGAACACATTTCTGTTTTCCAAGCTGGGATTGGGTTGACAGATATATCACATACTGCTAAAGTATCAGCTTCTGTCAAGAGAATATCTTTCGCAAGCAACAAAATTGAATATCTACCTGATTGCTTCACGAAATGCCCAAAGACAACATCTTTACTTTTGCAAGACAATCAATCCCTTGTGAAAATTCCTGATAAATTCTTTTTGTCATTTCCAGCTCTAAGAGTTCTGAACCTGAGTGGAACTGATATTAGAGCATTGCCTAGTTCCATCAACAAGTTATCTCAACTACAAGCTCTAATACTACAAAATTGCCGCATGTTGGAAAAGTTACCACCTATTGGTAATCTTTGCAATTTGCAATTGCTTGATTGTGATAAGACAGGGTTACGTGGCCTGCCAAAAGGAATGGAGAAGTTGACAAATCTGAGGCTCTTAAATATGCCTCCATATAATTTTGGGAGCAGCATCGGCCAAGGATTTTTCCTCAAATTTTCTAGCATTGAAATAGTAGATATGGTGCGTACCTATGTTGGAGCAACTTCTTTTGATGAGCTATCATCTCTACGCAATCTGACTGGTCTTTTTATTACATTGGACAGCTCATCAATTTTCAATAGAAACCACACCTGGATGAAAAGATTGAAACGATTTAGTATTGAAGTTGGGAAATTTCCAGGTTATGTACCATTACACAAGTCAAGAAGGGAGATAATTGTCCGCAAGTGTGAAATTTTCAGTAATGGAGAGCTCTCAAGCATGTTGCAGTTTGCTTCACATTTGCACTTGCTAAAATCACTATACATTAGCAACTGTCGTTGTGATTTTGGACCAGTGGAAGAAGGAAGTGGAAAGATTGACCCTCTTCCAAATCTGGAATATCTCAGGTTCAGTTGTGTAGATCATTTAAAGAGTGTTTCTGATTTCGGTCATTTTCTGGGTCTAAGATTTTCTAAATTACGCAAACTGGATATACGCTATTGTCCAAGATTAATATGTCTTTTTAACGCGGTTGGTTCTGCACCCACGCACTTGGAAGAAATAGAAATTTACCAATGTGTGGAACTGGTAGACTTGTCACTTGCCAATTCAGAAATTCCAAGGGTCCGGAAGTTATCTTTGGAAAGCTTGCCAAAATTAGCAACTTTTGGGGAGGCACAGAGTATGTGGGAACATCTTGAGGAACTTAAGGTGATCGGATGCTATGGAATAAGGAAGTTGCCTCTCTCTATTCAAACCTCCAACAACATCAAACTAATAACAGGATCATCAGAATGGTGGAGCCAACTGGAGTGGGACGAAGACAACTACAAGTCAAATTTAGAGCATTGTTTCAAGAAATTAAGTAAGATAGTTAGGAGCTATCCACGTATATATTACTATTAGCATCTAGCATGACTTCTTAAAGTTTCCATCTATATGTGATAACAGGATCATCAGCATGGTGGAGCCAATTAGAGTGGGATGACCACAACTTCAACTAAAATTTACAGCATTGTTTCAAGGAATAGGTCGAATGGTGGAGGTAAGATGGGTTAGCAACTTTTTTCCCATTCTATAATTAATATTTTAGAAAATAAATTGTATCCTAATATAATTAATTTTTTATTTTATTTCTCAAATTAGGCCCAGACCATTTTTTACTCTCTATCCGCTAAAAGAAAATAAAAAATATCTCATTACCCACTTACCTCTCTTTCTAGGTTTTACCCCCAAATCACTCTTTTCTTTCTCTCTTCCCTTTTTCATCTTTGTTATCACCTTTCCTTGTTCAAGAAAATCAACTATTCAAATTTCCTACACTTTGTTCAAAAAATCTCACAATTAATTCAAAAGATTTTT
>JAJOOH010035244.1:0-10625 GCA_029582605.1 Solanum gracilifrons
TGTTGACCGACTTGGTCACTCTTGGACCTTGTTTGGACACATTTTTATTTGATGAATAAATGGACATGGTCCAATGTTGATTAAAAAAAAAAAAAAAATATTAGCATTGTATATTATTCAATATATTCCACATTTTATTAACATGTATTATTATTTTGTAAATAATATATATTAATAATTTACTACAAGTTTAATATAATAGTTAATAATTCATGTATTGTAATCTCTACATAACTAAATAATACCTACATAACTAATATCCACATAGCTAATACCCGCATAATTAAACCCTGCATAACTAAAACCTGCATAACTAAACCCTGCATAATTAAACCCTGCATAATTAATACCTGCATAACTAAACCCTGCATAACTAATACCTGCATAACTAAACCCTGTATAACTAATACCTGCATAATTCTAACCAGTAACCAAACGGCCCCTTAATGTATAATAGTTGTAAAGTATATGTATATTGGTGTGTAGACATTATACATTGATTATACATTTACTATACACAAATTATACAGAAAAATACGTCATAGTGAACGAAGATTACATGTTTTGATTTGAGAATCATCTAGGTTACATATCTTAGCCATCGTAATTTGTTTCATGTGGCTGTAGTTTGTACATTGAAGTTTTGTGGTCATTCCATTGTTACAAAACTTCTTAAGCTTCATCAGCTACACTTTGTCTAATCACGCTTCATATCTATAGTTTCGTTTGCTTATACAAGTATTTTAATTTGTATAATTCGCTTGTCGTATGTGTAATTCGTTTGTCACTATACAAACAAGATAATTATATACAAATTCTGTATTTATACATTTATGAATTTTTTAGAACTCATACAAATCAAATGTATCAACAGGATAATTATATATTTATATACTCTCTCTCTCTCTCTTTCTCTCTCTCTCCTCTCTCTCTTTATATATATATATATATATATATATATATATATATATATAAAAGAGCTAGGGTAAGTATATACAAAATCTGGATCTATACAATTAGGAAAATTCTGGATTTATACAATTAGAAGCCAAATTATACAAATTCTGGACGTGGGCCACAATATGGAAATATTTTGCTAGACGATGGCCTTTTTGAGTTCATTTTGAAGAAAATTTAGGAGAAAGTACTTAATTACACAAATATTCCTATCATATTTACTAGTTCTCCCTATAATTTGAAATAATTATATTTTATCTCACTATTTAATAATTTAATATCATATTTCAAGTTAGATACACCTATATGCATGTTTTTTCCTACCTGATACACTGAAGTAGGAGAGAGGCAAATGAGATTTGTCTATTTATCCCAAATACATGCAAAGCACACCAGGTACAAACTATATGCATATATCTAGTGTGATTCACATGTATCTGAAATACCAGACACGCAAACAAGATATGAGAGTGGTGAGCGAAATGAGAGGGAGGCGAGCGAAATTTGTCTATGTATCCCACATGTTTACCCACTTTAACATAGTGTATCTAGAACAATTATTTAACTTCATGTATCTCGAGATACATGTGTCTGAACGTATCTGGATAGACTAAAATCTAGTAAGATTCATAATATTGAATACTAATTTGTATCTAAGTAATTAACTTCTAAACTAGTGAATTTTTGTAAGTTATTCAAAAAAATTATTGGTCCTTGCAAAAGCAACTCTACGACTAAGAGACCATGATTGAAACTTCCACGACTATTTAAAATCTCTTTGGCCATAGAAATTATTTCAATCTTTTCAGAATAATCTTGGTTAACATGTAGGAGGACACATGTTTGAATTCGAACAACTACCGATAGATTCTATGTTCGTGTATTATATATTACTTTCTGTTCACTTTTATTATGATGTATTTTATAATTTTATTTTTTTATGATAAAGGGAACTCGCACCCGCTATCCTTTTGGTGTGCACAGGGTAAAATCCCCGCTCCTATGTAACTCGCAAACAACATATGAGAAATAACCCGCACTAAGCAAGATTAATGCGACGAGCTCGACCTAGAAGACAAACCCCTTGCTTTCGTTGTCAACGGATTTCGAACTTGAGACCCCCAGCATGGAAGTCCCAAGCTCAAACTACTAAAAAATAACAAATAAAATATATATTTATCATAATATTCATATTAACTTATATATAGTCCAAGATACTGAGAAATGATTTGAAGAATAAATAATAAATGTCAAGAGTAAAACTTGAAAAACAATATATGTACTCCCTTCATCCCACATTAGTAAAAATATTTATTTCAAATTACTTACCAATTTACAAAATCAAGATAGAATTAATTAAAAAAGTATTCCAATTTATCTTTAAAGTTAATTCTTTTTAAAAGTATAAATATTATAAAGTTCAAAAAATAATAATCTTTATTGTTAATCTTGATATCGATGAATAAGTAAATAAATAAAGTGAATCAAAAAAAGTTAAGAGATAAATTAGTAAAAATATTTTTTCTAGTTATAATTTTTTAAGAGACGAGTAAAATGGATAAATAATTTAATACAAAGACAATAAATTTTTTTCTATAATTTTTTTTTAAAAAAAAAAAGTGAAAGGAGGAAGTACGCATCATTAATTTCAAAATGGCGAAGGCTGTCCCTTTTTGTGCTTTAGCTTCCTAAAAGAATTTGAAAAAATTACATAAATGGACAATTTAAGATATTATAATCTCTAAAAAAATTTATGATTTAAATTTTTTTCAAAAATTTCTTCTAAGATACATCGTTATCCTCTCTTGGATACATCTCTATCTCCTCTCGAATACATCTCTCTCATTAAGTAATGTATTATTTGCAATGTGTGAGCTATGAATCCGCAAGTTTCCTAATGTATCAGAGATCCTATAATTTTAAGGGATTCGCAATCATATCTTTGTAAGCATAACAAGTTTTATCGATATTTGAGAATTACTATATATATATATTCATTTAATTCGTGACTTTCACACTGGGTGATTGTCAAAAAAGTGTCAAAATGACACAACACAACCCTATATAAGGTGTTTAAAAAGTACAAAGTCCAGTTGAAGCATCCAAGTAAAATTTAGTCAACTTTAGGAGCCCACCGATAGATTCATCCTTTAGATAAAATTTTCTCTTTTTTCCGCTTATTGGTTTGCTTCTTTATTTTCTTAATTGTAGTACAATAATATTTTTCGAATTTATATCAATTAATATATAATGCTTTGAAAATATTTCAAATAAAAAAGTGAATTTAAATCAAATAGATTTTGAAAACAATGACAAATCACCAATATTGCAAAAATGAGTTTTTTAGATTTGTTATTCTTTTGACAAATTGATGGTTGAGGTTGGTTATTTAATTTATGTTCAAAATTTAGATTTGGATGTTAAATTATATATGTGCTATCATGATGGGGACCATCTTCATCCATGTACAGTAGAAGTATGGTACCTGACCCTCCAACCCGTTCATATATGCACTAGCATGGTGCTCGACCCTTTGTAATATTATAACATGCATATATATTATATAGCATATGCACTGGTGTGGTACCCGATCCAACTATGAATTTTTAGCAGCCAAATTCACATTATTAATCAAGAAGGTCTAAAGACCAATCAACAAGTAATCAACTCAAGAAAACACATGAAGTTAAGTCTGATTCCAATTAATAACAACTCAGCTAAAAATCTCGAATGCAAGCTATCCCAAATAGAGCCTTTCCCTTTCTTGAACCTTCAGTTCATTCACAATTTCAAACAAGCATACTCAATCTGTAACGATCCTCTTAGTCGTTTTATATATTTTGTCCATTTTTCTAAGTTTAACCATTTTTGTAACTTTTATAAATAATTTATCACTTGTGAGAATGAGTGATATAATTTTCAGATTTAATAAAGGGTTGGTTTATTGCTAATAATAATTGAGAAAAATAAAAAAATAAAAATGGGACAAGCCAAATAAAATAATAATAACAATACAGTAAAACCTCTATAAATTAATACTCGATAAATTAATAATCTCTCTAAAATAATATTTTCCTCCGATCTCGACTTAGGCCAATGGAAAAAATCATCAATTTCGATAAGATAATAAGATAATATATTTCCAGAAGACCCCTATATAAATATATGGTCCCATTAATAGCATAAATTAATAATTCTTTAAAAGTACAAATATATCTAAGACAATTTAGTGAAATATGATTCTATATTGTGTTCTCTTTTTTCTTAAAATTTAAATCTAGTTGAAGCTCATCTCTAACTTTTCTTATTGCATCCAAGAGTTCCGGTGTTGTCTTTTCGAACTGCATCATAAAATTGTGAAGAGTTCTAGATGCGATAAGTGCTTCCTTATGCATAACTGGTTCCAAAGGTATAGTATCATCTTCAACTTCATCATCAACATTGTTTTTTCCGATGGTATCCATAATTTCTCCTAAGCTTTGGAGCTCTGAACATGTATCACTCCCACCCGAATAATCCAACAGGTTATTGACATCCATTTTATTGTGGTAACCGAGATCATTAATCATGACCTCAAGTTCATGAATGACGTTTTCACACGTGGGTTCATTCAAATTCTCTAAGACTGCATCCCTCGAACTAATTTTACAGTGTCGAAAACAATATGGCATTGTCTCTGCTGAAAATTTGTTGTCCAAGCAGGGATTGCAAAATTGTTAGCATCCAAAACATTAATTTTTGCTGGATCAGTTTGTTTCACTTCATAGCCTTCTAATATCCTACGATAAAATCTGTTACGATAATACATCTTGAAAGTTGTTATTATCTCAGCATCACAAGGTTGAAATTAGTAAGATACAATGATTTTGATGTATTCGTTGTACTTTATTATAATATAATTTTTTATGTAAAATCAATAAATATGATACATAAATTAGTAAGAACAATGATTTAGATATAATCAAAATTAACCTTCATTATATATCAAACCATTCTTTAAATTAATAAATATTAATTTATCGATTAAATAACACCCCAAACTCAAGGGGCACAACTGGCTCCTAATACCAAAACTTAGGCTCGAGCCGACCCTGCTGAACCATTTGCTACTAGCGCATGACAACCACACGAAATCAAGAAAATAAACAAGTATATCTCGACTTAAAACTATGCCCTAGGCAGGCAAGGCCCCTGTCAACTGATTTATAAAAAAAAATAGCTATTCCCAAATCTACTGATTAACCGAGTCTATCTGATATACATTCACTACTGAAAGTTCAAAGGGAAACCTGCCACGACCTAGGGGTACACCCTAGATGTAACATGGCGTATAGGACCCCGAAAGGCCCCATACAAGCCACTTAACATTTATAACATAAGACATAGAACAAAAGATGTAAAGAAATACATTTTAAGTCTCAATAGTTTTTATAAAAATAGACCGGAAGTCTAAACACTTTGTCTCATTAGCCATCTAGTACAATAGAATGAAATTGGGCCTAGCCCATACATCATGTCCAAAACTGAAAATAAGAAAGAGGACTGAAAACAATGAAAATTCGTCCTCGAAGCTTGAGGACTCACCAAAGCTCGAAATCTCTCAAGTCAACCTCTAGCCACGAAACTGAGAACCATGATTGTCGAACCCTACATTTGGGGAAATGTAGGCAAGAGTATGCATTAGTACAAAATATATACCAAGTATAATAGTTATGCATATAAACATTTAAATCATGGTAAAATAGGACATTTCCATAACATGCAAGACCAAGCTAAAGCATGATATAAAAAGGGTTAGAAAACATGAGTCATAAAACATGCATAGTCAATGCAAGATAACTTCTTTAAAAACATTTGAACACATGTGAGATACTTATTGAAGTAACCTTAATTCATTATTATTGTGGGAAGTATCCTTAACCGACATAGATACCATGTGAGCTATAACATGATTCCTTTGTGTCTCTCACACCGAAAAGGGTTGTCCTACTTGTCAAGGTAAGGACCATGAACTGATAGCTTAGGTGGATCCACTAGCTAATATTTATCTAGACAATCATCATATGGGGACACATAGGCAAGGGATAAGGAAATTGCTTCTAGAAACCCGACCTCTACTAACGGGGGAGATTCCATCTCAATATCCTCTCGGTGCTAAGCATAAATCCCACATAATAGTAATTTTCTTTACTTATTCTTATTATCCATGGAAAGGCACGTCATCTTGCCAGTCCAAGATAGGTTTATTAGTCATCCATGGAAATGTATCATTCAATAACCAATCCAAGCTAGGTTTAATTAGGATAACTCTTTAGATTTGATTCATTTAGGTGAGAAAACCTTTCAACCTTTAGAATCCTTACTATGTGAGAAAACCTTTCACAATCATTCTTTTATATGTATGTGAGAAATCCTTTCAACAACACAACAACAACATCATCATTTATACTTCACTCTCAAAGCATCCTTAAAACATTTACATAAATTTCATAAGAACATGCTTAATTTCATAAACTCTTCATTCATAATCCAAAACCCACATCATATCATCATAATTTGGAAAACATGGGAATTACACGAGTTCATGGGAAATCATCATAAAACCATAGAATTTCATCAATTCATGCATAAGAGATCATAATTCCATCAATTAAATCAATAATAAAGAGAACCCATAATATAGAAGAAAATCCTAACTCAATTGGGGAATTCTAACTTTGAAAATAGGAAAATTTGGGAACTCCATGCATGGAAGGAATCCATGGATGAAAACTATCATACCTCAATGCCAATTGATTAACTTCATGGAGGAATTTGAGAATTAACTTGCAAACCCTAGCTTGGACCCTTCTTCTTCTTCTTCTTCAAGTTTTCTAGAGAGAGAAATATTTGGGAGGAAGGCTTGTTTTTCTTTAGTAATTTGAGAAAATGATTTTTAATTGAAAATTTTTAGAGTTAAAACACTTATATAGGGGTTTTAGGCATAGGAAAAATGACATAATATTAAGCTAGACTAATTAGGAAAAGTCCCAACTGCGTTTAGGAAATAACTGCCGCTAGTAACGACGGGTGAAACCGACAGACCGTGGTTTGACTAACGATCCATCCTGCATGTCTGTCATTCGACATAAGAAAGTGAATTTGAGGCCATGATCCATGAACCTCAATCCACGGACTGTGGACCCAACGACGATCCATTGGTCGAGGCCATTGTTCGTGGTCCTCTGGGCCTTATTAGGTGGCCAATCCACGGACCAGACCCATGGTCCGTGGCTGGCCTCCGTCGGGTGGCACTAGAAACTTATGAAAACTGATATTATGCCCCTTCTCGAATCCGAGGTGTTACAAAACCGACTTATCCAGATGCAATAAATCCTTACTTATGAGTCACACAGGTTTTCATGCATATGTTTTAACAATAGTCATTCTCATTCATGTGGGGGATTTTGGGTTTTAAAGGTGTGAATAGGAAGTGAAGGGTTGTGACTATCATAAAGGGTTGCAACTTTTACGAAGGGTTGTGACCTTTACAAAATGTTGTGTATTTTCTTAAGGGTTATGACCATTTGAAAAGTTGTGCCTTTTCCAAAGTATTGTGACCTTTGTGAAAGGTTGTCTCTTTTCCAAAGAGTTTTGATATTTCCAATAAGGCACAATTAACACATTTTCATACTACCCTTTGTTAGCTATAAATAGAGATGCTTTCTCTCATTTTTCCACATCGAATTCTTCCCTTCTTCTGCACACATTTCTTACAAACAAAATCGATAGACCATGTCTTGTGTGTGATCTCGTTGTAGATTTTTCAGTTCGTTGAAATTATCAAAGTTTAAGGTATCACTAATTCTTTAATTGTTAATCCGCTTTTATCTTGGGAGGAATTAATCTACAACCTTGGGTACTTGAGGGGATTAAATATCTTCAAGACACACAATAAGTTTTGTGGACTCAACTAATTCTTTTCTTTTCATCTTTTAATATTTCTGGTTTGCTAATCTTAATACAGGAGACAACAAAATCTACTCCATATTTCTCCATTACCCATATATTATGAAGTTTCTCATGGCATTCAATAATAAACTCGTAAGCAACCTCTGTTTCAAAGCCCTAGAAATTGTTTCTTCAATGATACTAATGTATTGTTTGAAATTTATTTCTAGAGCTCATCATGTTTCTGAGGTTACCCTTTGCACTACGACAGTCTGCTTACCTTCTGCTTGGAGTTGTTCGAATACACTCAAAGCAAGTTAAATACTTTTTCCAAGAATGTAAATCATTAGAAATGGGGATAAGAAAGACATTTTTGTCTACAAATGTCAATCTAGCAGAAGATACTACTCATACATCTTACCAATCCATCACTTTGCCAGACACATTTGGACTAGATGCCTTCAAAATGGTGGATTGGTAAGGTGCATGAGTAGCACCTCTCGGTAGATTGACAGTTATAGAAAAAAAATGCATTTTTATCCTCATTTCTAATGTTTTACATTCTTGAGGAAAGTATTCAATTTGGTGTGAGTGGATTCAAACAACTCCAACAAGAAGATAGACAGATTGTTGCAGAAAAATGATGAGCTCTAGAAATAAATTTGAAACAGAGAAATCTTACGAGTTTATTATTGATTACCATGAGAGACTTCATAATATAGGGTAACTGATAGTACAAGTAAAACACCAAATTACTTTTGTTTTCCATCCACCCTAGCATGATTAATAGTCTTTCCACCCTAAACCTACGATTCGATGGTGGAGATGTTCAAAGTTCAAACACTTGACAATTGACAAAGCCTCACTTTCCAACAACTAACAACCTAATAGATTCATAAGAAATTGTCTCTTTATTACATGACACCATGACCAAAAATCAAACATTACACCCTAATAAACAACAAATTATAATTCACATATGAAAACAACACAACTAAGCAAATATAGGCTGAGTGACATACTTAGAGAGAGAAATTCTTCAATGATGCGATGTTCGTAGTTGTCGTATGAGTGAACGCACATCTCTTAACTGGATGTTTATTCGGATTAACTTGATCATCACCAGAATTAGGGACATCAGTGATATCAGTACTTGATTTGATATCAGATATCACAAATAAAATCCATCTCATTTGCCGGTGTTCTATGGGCCGAGGACGATATATCAAACAAATAATTGTGGAGCGCCACCATCTGTTTGCGATGAAACCTATATATATATATATATATATGACATATGAAACTATGTATGTGTTTAGTGCTAAATTTACTAATAAAAATGATTGAGTGAATCTTTAAGTAAATACTTAAAACATAGTTAGACTGAAGAAGCTTGTTTCTATATGTTCATCTACGAGAATCATTCAATCATATGTCGGAAATAAAAAGGCATGCCAATGAATTTGATTGTTAGGCTTTAAATTCAATTTAATATATGCTCGATTCATCTTCTTTTTAAGTTCAATGTATAATCACGATATTAAAAAAGTTATAAACAGACATTTCAGATTAATAAATATACACATGGAAGAATAAGATAATGGATTAAATCAATTTAATGAGATAAAAACACTTTTTTTTAGACTTTAGTAGAGTTCCAATAAAAATTGAAAATTACTCTATTGAAAAGTTAATTTTATAGTTGAGTCAAGATCTAAAAAATTTAATCAAGGATGAAGGAATACTTATTATTCACTCACAAATGTAATTCTAGTATTGGATTGACATGAATCATGTAACTTTTGAAGTATAAATTTACCACACAGACAGAGCTAAAACGTAGTGAAAAAACAATTTGGAACGTACCTTCATCTATAGTTGTTCAAGTGTCATAGGAATCACCTTCGATCTAGAATAGACTTGTAACTCTTAATTGTCAAAAATGTGTGAAACTTGCCTTGCAAAGTCCACAACTTCAAGGAAAATTGTTTGAAGTTGGTAGTGGCAAGCCGTACCAAAATTCAGGCAAAAATGTTTAATGTTTGTGCATGTCGTCTAGTATTCCTTTTTGAGTTTGGGAATTTTCTTTGTATAGTCATTTGATAGTTGAAATCTATCTAGCCTAAGTTATTTCAGCCAACAAAAATGATTCGACAAAATGGAAGGATCTGGGGCAGTGTGGGACGTTTAAACCTGGAAGAAGTTCAACACTCTTTGAAGGAGGCGGACCAGAGCTACCCATGCACTCCAATCCAGGACCACCTACTGGAAAACAGAGGCTGCATAGCAACTTAAGGAAATGAGAAGAAGTGTGAAGACTTACCGAGGGAAGGAAAATCTCTCCAATAGACAAGATCTACGAGCATATTAAAATATAAAGAGCACAACTCATGTAACCTAAGAGCACAACTAAAGACGGAAAAGTGGTTAGTAGCAAAACAAAATGTCACAATACAAGGATGAAGGTACTTACTCTTGTTAACATACACACCAACACGAAAGAATAGAAGCTCCAGGTTGTTGATGGTCCAAATCAATAGAAAGTCGAGGCTTGAATAGAAGCTCCAGGTTGTTGGATACTACTTTATTAGCCCAAAAGTTTGACCTCATTGTCATATGAATTTGAACAAATTATATATTATTAAAAGTTACATAAAAGATGCTATAAATCACAATAATTAGCAATTAAAAATATTTTTAAATGATATAAGAAATTTGGTTGACTAATTGGAATAGAA
>JAJOOH010035245.1:0-16689 GCA_029582605.1 Solanum gracilifrons
ATGAGAATGTGAAAGAGATGCGAAATGACTTGTCTAGAATCGGTCAAAAAGTTGATGCCCATGCAGTGTCAATCAAGCAACTTGAGCAGAAGTTTAGTCAGTTTTCCTCCACTATGAACCCACGCCATCCTGGCACATTTCCTAGCAACACCATCTAGAATCCGTAGAATGATGGGCATTGTGTGGCAGTCAGTAGTCGCAGAGGTAAATAGACCATTTATCCCCCCTATGCCATCTGAGATTGAAATTGTGGAAGAAAAAATGCACATGAGATTGAGGTTACAGGAGAGTCAAAATATGCTACAGAGAAGGAAGAGAAAGTGACCCAAAAAGTTGTTCCCATGCCTAGACCTCCACCTCCATTCCCACCGTGATAGGTTAAGAAGATCGAAGAAGAAAATTACCATTGGTTCATAACTATGTTGAAACAACTTTCCATTAATGTTCCGTTGATAGAAGATTTGGAGTAAATGCCTGGGTATGCAAAGTTCATGAAGGATTTGGTGACCAAAATGAGGGCTGTCAGTTTTGAGGATGATGAAAGGTTATAATATTGTAGTGCTATTGCTACGCGTTCACTAGTACAAAAGAAAGAGGATCTTAGAGTTTTCACTATTCCTTGTACCATTGGGATGTTGTATTTTGCAAAGGCTTTGTGTGATTTGGGTGCTAGCATTAATCTTATGCCATTGTCGATCTACAAGAAGTTGGGTTTAGGGGCTCCAAAACCAACTGCGATGCATCTACCCATGGCTTATAGAACTGTGAAGAAGCCTATTGGTGTTCTCAAAGATGTCCTTGTGAAAGTGGAGTCATTCATTTTTCCAGTGAATTTTGTGATACTTGATTGTGAGGTTGATTTTGAGGTTCCCATCATCTTAGGGCGACCCTTCCTTGCTACTAAGCATGCCTTAGTTGATATGGAGAGAGGGTATATGAAGTTTCGATAGAATAATAGGAGGTAACTTTTAGTATTTGTAGGACTATGAAGCTGGAAAGCGATCTCAAGTCGGTATGGTGAATGATATGGTGGAGCGTGGTTCTGAAGTGTCTATTGAATAGAGGTTGGGTGTTGAGGCACTGACAATGGTAATGATGAATTTTGACGGTGATAGTATTGAAGACTATGATGAATTAGTTGCGGCACTTGATAGGTTTGAATTCCGTTCCAAACCAAATAGATTGGAGTTAGATATGAAGAATCGCAACTCTCCACCTACAAAACCGTCTGTGAAAGAGCCTCCAAAATTGGAGCTCAAGGCTCTACCATCTCATTTGAGATATATATTATTGGGGAAAGATGGCACTTTACCGGTAATATTGCTACTAATTTGAGTGGGAACAAGTAGAGGCATTGGTTTCTGTGTTGAAGAGGTTCAAGCGGGCTATTGGATAGACTATTGCAGACATTATTAGTGTTCCTCCTGGAATTTGTCCTCATAAAATCCAACTCATAGCAGACAACAAGCCAAGTATTGAGCACCAAAGGAGACTTAATCCACATATGCAAGAGGTAGTGAAAAAGGAAATTATCAAATGGTTGGATGTTGGAGTCATATACACCATTGCAGATAGTAGTTGGGCCTATCCTTTTCTGTGTGTACCTAAGAAATGTGGGATTACTATGATTCCTCATGCAAAAAAATGAACTGGTCCGAATGAGGCCAGTGACTTGATGGAGAGTATGCATGGACTACTGCAAGCTAAATGCCTGGACATAAAAAGATCACTTTGCGATGTCGTTCATGGACCAGATGATGGATCATCTTGCTGGTAAGGGTTGGTATTGTTTTCTAGATGGGTATTCGGGATACAATCAAATCTCCATAGCTCTGGAAGATCAAGATAAAACCATCTTCACTAGTCCATATGGGACTTTTGCCTTCAGAAGGATGCCATTTGGGTTTTGTAATGCCCCAGCGACTTTCCAGAGGTGTATGATGTTGATATTTTTAGATACGGTGAAAGACCCGTTTGAGGTATTTATGGATGATTTTATATGGTAGGGGACTCATTTGATGGTTGTATGATGCATCTGGCCGAGGTGCTAAAATGATGTGAATGGTGCAATCTTGTGCTCAATCGGGAAAACTGCAACTTCATGTTGAAAGAGGGGATAGTTCGGGGTCATCAGATTTCACCAAAAGGTATTGAGGTAGATAGATCCAAAGTTGAGGTAATAGAAAATCTTCCACCACCTGTCTTTGTAAAAGGTGTTCGGAGTTTCCTTGGGCATGTAGGTTTTTACCGGAGGTTTATAAAAGATTTCTTAAAAATTGCACACCCATTGTGGAAGCTACTGCAAAAGGAGTGTAAGTTTGATTTAGATGATGCTTGTCTCAGAACATTTGGAGTGATGAAAGCAAGGTTAGTACCAACACCTATCATTATTTAATCGGATTGGGGGCAAACATTTGAAGTGATGTGTCGTGAGAGCGGGGTGGCCCTTGGTGTGGTATTGGGACAAAGGTGAGAGAAGATTCTTCATCCGATTTACTATGCCAGCAAAGCTATGAATGTGGATAAAAACAACTATACTGTGACTGAATAAGAAATCCTTCCTGTGGTTTTCACATTGAAGAAATTTTGATCCTACTTGCTTGGTACTAAGGTCATAGTGTATACTGACCATTCTACATTGAGGTATTTGATAGATAAAGAGGATGCAAAACCGAGGTTGATTAGAAAGGTATTGTTGTTGCAAGAGTTTGATTTTGAGGTGAAAGAAAGAAAGGGAACATAAAATCACGTTGTCGACCATTTGTCCAGATTGGAGGAGGAAGCTATGCTCAAGTTAGGAGATGTGACTGAGATTAATGATGCATTCCTAGATGAAGATGTATTGGCTTCTTCTTATGATCTTATCCTTTGGTTTGAAGATTTTGCTAACTATTTGGCAAACGACTTGGTTCCATCAGATTTGTCATTTCACCAAAGGGAAAAGTTTATATTTGATGTGAAGAGCTTCTTTTGGTAAGAGCCTTACTTTGTTTTGTATTTGTGCTGATGGGATTATTCGTCTTTGTGTGTCCAAGGTTGAGATGATGAGTCTACTAGAGGTGTGTCATTCATCGTCTGTTGGTGGGCACCATAGTGGTATTCAGACTGCTCATAAAATCTTGCAGCGTGGGTATTACTGGCCTACCATCCACCAAGATGCTCATGATTTTGCAAAGTCTTGTGATTGTTGCCAAAGAGAAGGAGCAATTTCAATGAAGCAAGAACTACTTATGAATCCGATATTGGTGATTGAGCTATTTGATGTCTGGGGTCTTGACTTCATGGGTTCATTTGTGAGTACGCATGGGATGAAGTATATTCTTGTTGCGGTTGACTATGTATCAAAATGGATGGAGACAATTGTGCTTTCAAACAATGAGGGAAAGTGTGTCTCCACATTCCTGAAAAAGAGTATCTTCTCCAGATTTGGTACACCAAGGGCAATCATAAGCGATGGAGGTTCTCACTTTTGTAACAAGTTATTCAAAGCATTGCTATAGAAATATGTTGTTTTTCATAATGTAGTTACTCCTTATCATCCACAGTCTAGTGGGCAAGTTGAGGTATCGAATAGAGAGAGAAAGAAAATCCTTGCAAAGACTGTGAATGCCAACATAACTGATTGGTCAAAAAGGCTTGATGATGCTCAATGGACTTATCACACCGTATTCAAGAATTCCATAGGTATAAACCCCTACCAATTTGTATATGGTAAGTCATGACATTTGCCTGTAGAGCTAGAGCATAAAGTAATGCGGGCGCTAAAGAATTTGAATTTGGATTGGAGTGCCGCATCGAGTCAAAGACTAATGGATATGAATGAGCTTGATGAGTTTCACCTAAAATCATATGAAATTTCAACCCTATTTAAAGAGAAGATGAAAAAGTACCATGATCAAAAGATTTAAAAAGGTGAATTTGTTGTTGGTGATCTGGTGCTCTTACTCAACCCAAGGTTTAGGCTGTTTCCTGGAAATCTCAAATCCAAGTGGACAGGGCCATTCAAAGTGACTCAAGTATTTCGATATGGTGCGGTTGAGCTCATGAACAAGGAAGGGACGAGGTTCAAGGTGAATTGGACAGAGGATAAAAGTCTACTTGGGTAAATCTGAGAGTGTGCAAGAAGTGATAGAGGCTTATTACCTTGATGAAATCTGAGTAATCAAGGTGCCTGCGTTGTGCCATGACGTTAAATCAAGCGCGACTTGGGAGGCAACCCAAGATGTACAATCTAGCCAACTATATGATTTTCTTTTCGATCTAGGATTTGTCCTCTTTCTTTTTGAATTTTTGTAGCTCTTTAGATGGGTGTTTATTTTTATGTTTCAGTGTTGGCTAGATATATAACAGGGTCCGCTGGTTACGACCCGAGCCTACACCATGGATGTAACATGGAATACAAGATTCCGAAGAGCCTCATACAAGCCTCATAGCATTCATAACATAAGACATAAGAAAATGGTACATCATTTAAAACTTTTAATCCATACAATCTAAGTCTTTATTTAAAAACAAACAACGGAAGTATAACATTATCTCACATGGCCATCTAATACAACTTGAATCAAAGATAGGGTCACAGTCCTTCAACATAGTCAGAAATATAAAATGACATAAAAGAAACTATAAATGACAACTCTTGTCCTCGAACCATGAGGACTCACCAACTAGCTTTGGAGAGAATCAATCCAAGCTTTGCACACAAGAAGTCACATTAAGATCCGGAACCTACACTTTGTAAAAATGTAGAAGAAATATGGGTTAGCACAAAAATGTACTAAGTATAATAGCCATGCAAAAACCATGCTTAAAAAGGACATTTTGGTTGAAAACCATGCATTATGCCAATTTTGAGAAACATCATCAACTTTAGTATAGGAGATATAAGATACAAGCATATTCAACATGTAAGCCATTACAATACATTAGAACCATCATCTTAAGGAACCCTAACCTATACTTGTGAAATGTAGGAATGGCATCCCATACTACCATTCATACTAAGTACTACTTTGAGGCCACCATAGATCTATTTACCATTCTTCATTCTCATCTTTAGTCAATAATCATGGATAAGGAAAATTCACATTTAATAAGTCATGACAAGGAAAGTAACTCATAATAACAATCCAAGTTAAGCATTCATCATTTCATTAAACCTTTAAGTCAACCTTATCATTAGAATCCTTATGAGCACATTCATTTCATTAGACATTAAGACATTAGAGAAACACACCATAGCCCTCTCAAAGACTACTCGTACAATCCATGAATGGCATCCCATACTACCACCCACACATCATAGAACCTCCTGAGTAACCATAGCACATAACTCACATGATGGGAATAATCCCTAACTGACATAGACCATGTGAGCTTAAAATAGAATCCGGTGTCATGTCCCACACCGAAAAGAGTTGGTCTACTTGCCTAAGGTAGAACCGGTAACATTTTAGCTTAGGTGGATCCACTAGCTAATAACCAATGTAGGCATATAGTTATGGGATAATAAAGATGTTCATTGAAACCCGACCTAACATGGGGAGAGCTTCTATCTTACCATATCCACTCAGTGCTAAGCTTACATTTCCATAGACTAGTTCATTTTCATTGACATTATTACACATGAGAGGGACACCACCATTATGTCTAACGAGTCAAGGTACATTATTAACACATGAAAGGGCAACCACTATTAGGTCTACCGATTCAAGGTACATTATTAGGAAAGGTCATTGAAACCTCAAGAAAGGGCCACTTCCATAAGGTTTACCGATTCAAGATTCATCATTTCATTAGTAGTTCATAGACTCATCATGAAAGGGCCACCACCATTAGGTCTACTGGTTCAAAACATAGCCTTAGAATACTTCATTAATCATTTATGAAAGGGATACCACCATTAGGTCTACCAATTCAAGGTTCATTATTCATTACATAAAAGGGCTACCACCATTACGTCTACCGATTCAATGTTCATTAAGTCAAGATACATTAGTTACACAAGAAGAGGATGCCCTAAGCTGACCAATTCAAAGTATATCAATCAAGATAACTTTCAATTACACAAGAAGAGGATTCCCTAAGTCTACCAATTCAAGATGTATCATTACATTGAAGAAACCTTTCTCATTATATCATCATCATTCACAAGTGTATAATTGAGAATAACCTTTCAATAATAACACAATTGCATTGCAGTCTTGATCACATTACTTTCATTGAAATCACAAAGCATATACATAAGGATCATGATTATACAACAGTCTTCATAATTTGTCCTTCAAGGCCATGAATCACAATTCACCAACACACCTAGAATTACTACAATTTAGTCATGAATAATGACATAATTCAAGTAACTAAACCATTACAAGAACAATTGCATAACATTCATCTTACTACAATTCACCCACATTAAAGTCATAAATTAGGGTTATGGGGAATCATGTATTCATGGGGGATTTATCTTTAAACCACCATAAAGAAGCAATTAAATCTCAATATATAATAGTTAAACGATTGAAAAATATTTTCAGAAATAATCCATGACCTAGAATGAAAACCCTTAGTTTTGGAGAATTTCCAACTTCGAAATTGAATGTTTGAGGACTTCATGGATGGAAAGTTAACCATCAATCAGAACTACCATACCTTAATTGAATATTCCTCATGGAATTGAGTGGAAAAGTTGAGTCCTTGATCCCTAGACCTTGACCTCTTCTTCTGCTTCTTCTTCTTCAATGGAGGTTCTAGAGAGAGAAATATTGGAGAGAATTTGGGGTCTTTTGTGAATCTAAAATAATGACTATATATATATAGGGGGCCTATTAACTAATTAACTGTCCCCACTTAAACCCTAACTAGTTTGGAATTAATCCCCAAAGTCCCAACTTAATAATTTTTTACCACAAGCAGCCCCTACCCACGAGACCACGACCCACAGACTGTGGATGGGCCTACGGAGCATTCTGCACACTCGTGGGTGCTGGTATGCAGCCCCTCTAACTAGGCCTTGATTCATGACCCCTCTCCACGGGGAGTGGGTCCACCTACGGGGCGGGAGTCCCAACTGTAGGTGGCTTTTTTTGTGCATATTTGGGGACTATTTGGGATCTTCCTCATGGACCCCTTTGGTGGTCCTTGGGGGGGGGGTCGTACCTTGATGACCTAACGCTAAAAACTTCATACTAAGTTTGGGACGTCTTTTTACGCTTCCAAACCTCACATCAAACTCAACAACTCGCTCGTAAGGCTCTAGTTTCACCTACTAGTTTTCCGAGTCATAATATTATCTCCCACTTGGGAACATTCATCCTTGAATGATACTTCAAACACCTTACGGAATCAAAGACTCAGGACTAGCATCCCGTCATGCATCAAACATAATAACAATGCACAAAACAAGGAGGAAACATCAACTCCATCTCAATATACTCAATGCAACACAAAGAAGTAGGAACTACATCTACCAACCCATTATGCATGAAATCTTCAACATTTCTCATTTCATTGGAGGAATTACCTTCTCCAACTCAAAGCATGCTCATCCTAACATCATAAAAGAATTTATGCAATTTTTCTCAAAGGCACATTTAAGCATGTTCAACAAGTCATCTCCTGAAGCACATAGGCAACTCATACTAAATGCACATCAACATGAGGAACATAAATAAAAAATACTCATTTTTCTCATTAAACATGAATTCATCAAGAACATGCATAACATAAGGAGACCATGGAAACAGATAATCAGACATGACTCCAAAACATAAAACAATCCACAAGGAACTCTTTGTCTCACGCTTGAATAGGAATAGAAGGAAGATATAAGGATATCAGAACTCTCAACAACCTTGCTTTCTAAACATACCATCTCCCCTTTGAGAGGAAACCCATACTAAGGCTAACAACAACATAACATAGGGACCTTAATAAAACATTTACAACCATAATAAACTATTAACATACCGGTGCCTTCATTCGGAAGGGCTCATTTGTCCTCTCTAGTAGCATCCTCTATTACTAACCCTTGCTAAGAAACCACTCCCCAACATTTTCATGGAAGGGAATTCCCTGCTCTTCTATTTCTTAACTTGCCATTCTAAGTTCCCAACCGGTTCTTCTAAACTAGGGAGGTTCTCATTAAGCAACTCAAGCTCACAAACTATCTTACCAACATCACTCAAGGTGAGAATTCAAGTCAACCTAAATTATGAACAACAAGCACACTCAATGACCTTGCTATATCTAAGTACATCATCTCCCCCTTTGGAGTAAGCCTATACAGACTCTTCTAAGCCTCATGTCTTTCAATTCTAAGGTCGGAGTAAGTCATCACTGAACCTTCACACTTATCACACAAGATGATTCTAAACCAAGGTGAATTACACTTCTACCTTCTTTTAAAGGAGTCTACTCACTCACCATATCTAGGCATCACTTAAACACCACTATTCATTAAATCCTCCAATACATCCTAAAACTGTCACGCCCCGAGCCTACACCCTGGGCAGGATTGACACTCGAGAACCATTGCTGGCCCCAGGCGAACCCTTGGCCTGACTTACTTACTCAGTGGAAGACTTTAAGCATTAAGAAAAGGATTCAAATGCTAAATAACTCAACTATCTCAAACTAAACTCATAATGTTTTTAAAAAAAAACATTTAACTTGGCAAAAATGGTAACTCAAATATGAACAAATGCCAATAACAAGATAATGACGAATGAACTAACAATTAACTGAATATCTATGAAGCCTCTAAAACAAGTGAGAGGGATGTTAGGACAAACCTCACAACATCTTAATGAACTAATAAAAGAACTAAAAGCAATAAAAAGGATCCTCTGGAAAGCAAGGATGCTCACCACAAGACTCTGAATGCTCAAATGGATCAATGATGTCTTAGATGCCGATCCTTATTACCTCTGTCTACATCATAATAAGATTCAGGCTAAATAACATCAGTACATTGAATGTACGAATATCCGAAGGGAATTATAAAACAAGACATAAGCTTGAAAGGAACTGAAGAACTTACCTAGCTCAACTCAACTCACCATAACTGAACTCATTTCATTATAAAGTAGTTTTTAAAACAGGTGCAATATAAAGAAAAGCTGTTTAAAACATGATGTCAACTCTGTGTGTATGCAAAGATACATATAACTCTGAAATGTATGTAAAAATACAATAAAATGTGTATATAAGAATACAATTAGTTTTGTGGGAGTTTCTCTAACCGACTACCATCACTTAAGAGCTATTGTGAAGATACAACATTTTGCCTCACGCTGCCATGGTTGTCCTATACCTTGCCGAGGGTATAAAACCTGAACTACTAAGTGGATCCACTAGTCTATGCTAAAAATCACTAAGGAATCATCTAAAAAGTATGACCCTTTTCTACCCATGGTGGCTACATGGTTTATGGGGGCTGTGAGTTGTCTGAACTCTCCTCCATATCAGTGTTCAATACTACTCCCAAAAATATGATACTAGCTCTTATGTTTAAAAACAGTCTTCTTTTTGTGATTTGAGATAATTTCTTAAAAATGTAGCTCAAAATCTTCCTTGGAAATCAAAGTTTCCCCTCTTGGTTAATTGTGAAAGCATTTACCCTTTTTCTGAAAACTAGCTCAAAAGCACTTCGGAAATTGAGGTTTCCTTTTCCTGTTTAAATGTGAAAACATCTTAACCCTTTTGGAAATACATAGTCCCCATATACTTTTGAAGAAATGAACTTCAATCTTTACTCTTTACTCAACTTGAACTTTAAGTCTTAAAACAAAGTTAAAAGCATTTGCAAAACACTTCTTGAAAAGACTCTAAGAACTTCCTAGACTTGGTTCTTAACTTTCCTTGAATTTGAATTGATGGATTCAAGGTTATGATTCATGTTTTTGGATGGTTTCTAGGTGTTTAGAAGTCATTTAGAGTAGTTAGAATCAATGGAAAGTGTTAGTACACTTTAGAAGGACTTAAATAGGCTAAACGACGAAAAATGGGTGAAAAATGACGATCCGGGCACGTCCTTGGCGCGCCACGCCAGCCTCGATTGACTAAGGCTCCTTTCTGGCGGACTACGGGCGTGCTGCTCCAGCCTCTCTGGTGCTACGGGGGCGCGTCACACTAGCATTTCTGACGCTACGGGGGCGCGTCGCGCAAACTGTACCCCAGGTGAATATTCTGACGAATTTTCTTCTCATTTTCTAACCTTAAATAGATTTAATCCGATTCTTTTTCTCAAATTATCTTTAGATTCAGGTACCCAAAATATATACACAAGAATCTAAATCAAAGCAACTCTAATAATCAACATTCGACTTTCAAGAACTCCTCTATCTCATCCCAAATTCAAGAACGGTACTTATTCAAGAATACAACTTAAGAACATCAAATTCTCAATATTTTTAGGACGAAAATAAGCTAAATTAATCATATTTGTGCGTGGATCAATGGTCCCAATGCTATGTTATCTGACATACCTCGTAGGATTGCATCCTTGGTGAAATCCACAATCAAACTTGAACGTTCTTGACGAATCTTGCCTTCTCTCCTCCTTTCTCCTCTTTTCTCCTTTCTCCAAGTCCTAGCGTAGACTTCTAATTTTCTAAACTGACCAAATTCTGATTTGACCTCAATTAAACTCCTAAAAACGGATTAAAATAAATAGGTAAGGAAAGGACTAAATTACCCTTCCAAAATCCGGTTTAGACTTTCCTTATTTGAACAACCCAATTTCAAATGGGCATATCTCACTCATACAAACTTGGAATCGTTTAAACTTGGTATCGTTGGAAAGATTATTCCAAGATCTTTCCTACGATATCTAGAAACACACTTAACTCATACTGATCTAGGATTTATGGTCATTTGAAGTTGACCAAAAACCCAAACTTAACTTAATAAATTTTCCAGATTTTTATTTTTTCCCAAAAAGACTCTTTCTAATTCTAGTTCTTTCTAGTTATGGGGTGTTATAATATCTCCTCCCTAGGAACATTCGTCCTCGAATGAGATTACTCTTGCTAGGCTAAGGGTGTAACATACAACATTTAGCTCAAACACCCAACAAGCAATGCAATTACAACATACTAACTTCTGAATTTAAGAGTACTAAGAAGAGAATTAGTACCTTGGTCTGAAATTTCTCCGGATTAGAAGAGATGTGGATATCTCTTCTTCATATCCTCCTCAGCTTCCCAAGTAGCTTCCTCAACAAATTGGTTCCTCCAAAGGACTTTGACTGATGCTACTTCCTTAGTCCTCAACTTGCGAACTTGGCGATCTAGAATCTGAATAGGAATCTCCTCATAAGACAAGCTATCCTTGATCCCAATATCTTTAGTTGGTATGATCAATGAAGGATCGCCCATGCACTTCTTCAACATGGAGATGTGAAATACAGGATGAACCACTGCTAACTCTTGTGGTAGCTCCAACTAATAAGCTACATTACCTACCCTTCTTGATATTCTATAAGGGCCAATATACCGGGGACTAAGCTTCCCCTTCTTACCAAATGTCATAACACCTTTCATGGGTGAAACTTTTAAGTATACCCAATCATCTACTTCAAACTCTAACTTCCTTCTTCTAACATCAGTGTAGGATTTCTGACGACTCTGCGCCGTTTTCAACCTTTCTTCAATCACTTTAACCTTCTCCATAGCTTGATGAACTAAACTGGTCCTATCAACCTAGATTCACCAACTTCAAACCATCCAATAGGAGATATGCACTTCTCCCATAAAGAGCTTCATAAGGAGCCATTTGTTTGCTAGAGTGGTAACTATTGTTGTAAGCAAACTCAATAAGAGGTAGGTGATCATCCTAATTACCTTTGAAATCAATCACACAATCCCTCAACATATCCTCTAAGGTCTGAATAGTGCGCTCGGCTTGACCATCTGTCTGAGGATGAAAAATAGTACTTAAGTTCACCTTTGAACCCAAGCCTTTCTTGAATGACTTCCAAAACTGTGCAGTAAATTGTTCACATATATCTGATATAATCAAAATAGGTACTCCATGAAGTCATACTACCTCTTCAATATATAACCTGGCATAATCCTGTGCTGAATGAGTAGTCTTTACCAACAATAAGTAGGCTGATTTTGTCATTCTATCAACAATCACCCAAATCGAATCATGCTGCCTACGAGGCCTTGGTAACCCTGTTATAAAATCCATATTAATTATCTCCCACTTCCATTATGGAAGTTCTATATTCCCCGCCATACCACCGAGCCTTTGGTGCTCTACTTTAACTTGTTGGCAATTTGGACACTTAGCAACAAATTCTTCAATGCCCTTCTTCATACTACTCCACCAATACACTTCTCTCAAGTCACGATACATCTTTGTGAAACTTGGATGAATGGGATATCTGGAGCTATGCACTTCTTCCATGATCCTTTCTTAGAGTTCATCCAACCTTGGTACACATAACCTACCTTGATACCTCAATATGCCATCTCTCCCTTGTTCAAAAGCCACTTCTTTTTGCTTATGAACATTTTCCTTCAATTAAAACAAAATAGGATCTTGTCCTTGCTTCTCTTTTACTTCTGACCCTAATGATGATTTAGCCCCATTAATCACCACCACTCGTCCTTCTGTGGAATCCATTAGTCGGACTCCCAAGCGTGCAAGTCTATGCATATCTTTCAGTAAATCTCTCTTTTCTTCCTCAACATGGGCGGTACTACCCATAGACAACCTGCTTAAAGCATCAACAACAATATTAGCTTTACCTGGGTGATAAAGAATACTCATGTCGTAATCCTTGAGTAGTTCTAACCACCTTCTCTGTTTGAGATTAGGCTCTTTCTGAGTAAACACATACTGAAGACTTTTGTGATTGGTGAATACATCCACATGAACACCATAAAGATAATGGCGCCATACCTTCAAAGAAAATACTACAACAACAAATTCTAGATCATGGGTTGGGTAGTTCCTCTCATGAACTTTTAACTGTCTAGAGGCATAAGCTATAACGTTGCAATACTGCATCAATACACAACCCAAACAAACTCTAGATGCATCACAATAAACAACAAAGCCTTGTGTATAGTCAACCTCTTTTTCAATTCTCGAAAGCTTTTTTCACATGCTTCAGACCATTGAAACTTCACTATTTTCTGAGTCAACTTGGTCAAAGGAGACGAAATGGATAAGAACCCTTCTACGAACCTTCTATAATAGCTAGCCAAACCCAAGAAACTCCTAATATCAGTTGGAGATGTGGGTCTAGGACAATTCTGCACTGCATCTATTTTCTGAGTAACAACTTGAATTCCCTCTCCATATACAATGTGGCCTAAGAATGCCACAGAATCAAGCCAAAATTCGCACTTAGAGAACTTGGCATACAATTCTCTATCTTTTAAAGTCTGGAGAACTATTCTCAGATGACTAGCATGATCTTCTTCATTCCTTGAATAGATTAGTATGTCATCACTAAAGATGATAACAAACATATCTAAATAAGGTTTGAAAAAGCTATTCATAAGGTCCATGAATGCCGCAGGCATATTGGTCAAACCAAACGATATGACTAGAAACTCATACTGACTATAACAGGTTCTGAAAGCTGTCTTTGGAATATCGCATTCCTTTACTCATAACTGGTGGTATCCAGATCTGAGGTCTATCTTAGAGAAACAGGTGGCACCCTGAAGTTGATAAAAAAGATCATCAATTCTTGGGAGAGTATACCTGTTCCTGATGGTAACCTTGTTCAACAGACAGTAATCTATACACATCCTAAGGGAAAAATCTTTCTTTCTCACAAACAAGATCGGAGCGCCCCAAGGTGAGACGCTTGGTGAAATAAAAACTTTCTCTAAGAGGTCTTTCAACTGCTCTTTAAGGTCTTTTAACTCTGCTGGTGCCATCCTATATGGAAGAATAGATATAGAACGAGTATCTGGAAGAATGTTTATACCAATGTTTATTTCTGTCTCAGGAGGGACTCCGGGTAGTTCATCTGGAAAGACTTCTTGAAACTCTTTTACTACTGGAATTGACTGAATATGATATATCTCAACACTAAAGTCATTAAGTCAGACCAAGTGATTGACACACCCCTTAGAAACTAACTTCCCTGCCTTAAGGTACGAAATGAAATGACCCTTAAGCACTGCTGAACTACTTTTCCACTCTAAGACTGGCTCATTTGGAAACTGAAACTTGACAACTCGAGTTCTACAATCAACTGAGGCATAACATGCATGAAGCCAATCTATACCAAAAATGACATCAAAATCTATCATGTCTAACTCAATTAAATCAGCTATGGTGCTCTTGTAACTGAAGGAAACGGGGCAATCATGATAGACTCTTTCTTCTAGAATAGACTCACAAACAGGTGTAGAAACACTAAAGGGCTCACTAAGTTGTTCAGGAATAACATCAAAATTCATAGCAACATAAGGAGTTACGAAGGATAAAATCGCTTCTGGGTCTAACAAAGCATAAACAGTAAAGTTAAAGACTTGGATAATACCAGTGAAAACATCTGGTGAATCGTCTTGTTCTTGGCGACTATTAATAGCATATAGGCGGTTTGTTCCTCCGTCAGTACCGGAAGTAGCCCCTCTTGGTGCAGCTCTATCTGGTGGAGCAAATGAAGAAGATTGGGCTCTATTGCCCCCATTACCACTTACCTGCTTGTTTTTGGACACTCGCACATGAAGTGACCATTCTGGCCACAATTAAAGCAACCAGTAGAGCCATCACGAATTCCCTGAGTGATTTCTACCACACTTAGCACATGCAGGAAGCTTACTACTCTCTTGTGCCATACTACCCTGAGAATAGGTAGGTTTGGCTCTGAAATTCTAACTATTGTACTCACTTTTGTTCTTAGGTGCAGGTGCACTAGCAGATGATGGAGCAGGTCCATTCTTTTTTCATTGGAAGGATGACCGGTTGGCATTACTCTTCTGCTGCCAAGACTCATTCCCTGTCTTAGCTCTCTTATTCTTGAACTTTTCTCTATCCTTCAACTTCTCTTCCTGAACCTGCTGCACATAAACCATCAACCTTGCGATATCCATGTCACCTATTAGCATTGCAGCCTTACCTTCCTTACTCGACATACGAGACTAACCAGTAGCAAATAAACTCATTGGCTTTTCATGTCAGAAACCATCTCCGGAGCATACCGGGAAAGTTGTGTGAACCTCAAACTATACTTATAAATGCTCAAGGACTCCTGCTTAAGTGTGAGGAACTCTCGTACCTTATCCTCTTTTAGTTCTCGAGGAAATAAACGCCCCAAAAATGCCTCCTCAATACAAGCCCAACTCGTAGGTGGTGCTCCCTCAGCTCTACCTTCCTTCTACTGGTCGAACAAGGTCCTAGCAGCATTCTTTAGTTGATATGAATCTAGTTGTACTTGCTCAGAATTGGTAACTTGCATAACTTCAAATTCCTTCTTCAGTTCCTCAACATAGCTCTCTGGATCCTCAGTGGTGCTTGAACCTTTCAAACTTGGGGGATTCATCCTCAAGAATTCTCGGATCCTCAAATTATCAATCACTTCCTGTCTAGCTCCTATTTGTTTCCCAACTTGGTCTGTCACAACTTGGCTCAACATCTGTACAGCCTCACGGAACTCAGCATTGGTAACTTTTCCTTGGGGTTGCACTTCAGGTTCATTGGGTACCCCTTGTTCCCGTGGTTCAACATTACGCCTAGTAGGATGACCTCTGATATCTCTTTGTGGAGGGATGATTATCTGAAACACACGCAAGCGCGAATTAGAAGGAAACTTTTTTTGAGATCAAACTCTAACTCTCGAAACGCGTATGAAAGAAGTGAGAATATTTTCCTAAGTGTCGCAGCCTCCTAATTATAGATGTGGCGCGCTTCACACCGATAATTAGGACTCTACTAACATGGCTTCATAGACTTCCTAGGATTCTTGAACTTTGTGTTCTAATGCTAAGTTTGTCACGCCCCTAGCCTACACCCTGGGTGGGACTGGCACTCGAGAACCATTGCTGGCCCCAAGCGAACCCTTGGCCTGACTTACTTACTCAGCAGAAGAATTTAAACATGAAGAAAAAGATTCAAACGCTAAATAACTCAACTATCTTAAACTGAACTCATAATGTTTTAAAAAAGAAACATTTAACTTGGCCAAAATGGGAACTCAAATTTGAACATAAGCCAATAACAATATAATGACGAATGAATTAACATCTGACTGACTATCTATGAAGCCCCTAAAACAACTGAGTCGGGACAAGCCCCACGACATCTGAATAAACTAATAAAAGAATTGAAAGCAATAAAAAGGATCCTCCAAAAAGCAATGAGGCTCACCATAAGACTCTGAATGCTCAACTAGATCAACGATGCCTTGGATGCCGATCCTAGTTACCTATGTCTGCATAATAATAAGATACAAGCCAAATGGCATCAGTACATTGAATGTACGGGTTTGCGAGGGGAATTCTAAAACAAGACATAATTTTGAAAGGAACTGAAGAACTTACCTGGCTCTACTTAACTTAACATAACTAAACTCATTTCAATATAAAACAGTTTTAAAACAGGTGCAATATAGTGAAAAGTTGTTTAAAACATGATGTCAACTCTGTATGTATGCAAAGATACATATAACTCTGAAATGTATGTAAAAATACAGTAAACTGTGTATATAAGAAT